>JAKCOZ010000541.1:0-131846 GCA_022605955.1 Rallus limicola | reverse complement strand
AGGCAAGTACCTTATATACCCCAGGCCCTGCCCCCTGCCCCTACCACACCTGCCTGAAAGAGGGAGGTTCCTGATTGCAGAAGGATTAAAAGCAGCTGGAGGAGCAGGTCTGGCTCTACTGACCAGAGCTGTTTATCAGAGAAGGGATGCTGACTGCAGAAAGGGATTCCTGCTGAAAACCCTTTCTACTCTGCTAAATGTCTGCACTGATGAGCAAACCAGGTATGTAAGCATGATGAGACCACAGGAAGACCCTCTGATCCTGGGGAACAGGGACAGCCGCTTCTGGGGAACCCCCTAATACTACTCCCCTAATACTACTGCCCTGGGGATTTCTCTAGGCCGTAGAGACCTCTGAGCCCAGAGGGAGATTTCAGGCCATGTATGTCTTTTGGTGCTGGCTGCTCTGGTTTGGGAGCCATTGCTGGATGTTCGCCATGTTTGGAAGGGAAGGCTGCTCTGGCTAGAAAAATCCCAGGCTGAGGGACATGAAGAGGTTTTCTCCGCAGAATAAAGCCCTGAGCCCCAGGGTCAGTGGGGCTGCTTCAAGGTGCCTTGGGGCAGTTTCAGGCCATGGATATCTTTTGGTGCTGGCTGCTTCGGTTTGGGAGCCATTGCTGGACGTTCGGCATGGTGGGAATAAAAGGCCCATTGGGCAGAGAAAATGGCCGCTCCCGGCAAGAAAAACCCCTTGGTAAATTGTATTAGGAGGTTTCCTAATACTCCCAGTCCCCTCCCAGTCCCTCACAGTCCCTCCCAGTGCCCTCCCAGTTCCCTCCCATTTCTGTCCCAGGCCCCTCCCAGTCCTCTACCAGTCCATCTCAGTGCCTCCCAGTCCTCTCCCTATTCCCTCCCAGTCCCCTCCCTATTCCCTCCCAGTCCCCTCCCTATTCCCTCCCAGTCCCTTCAAATTCCCTCCCAGTCCCTCCCCCTACTCTCCCAGTGCCTCCCAGGTCCCTCCCAGTCCCCTCCCAGCCCTTCCTGGTGCCTCCTAGTCCCCTCCCAGTCCTCTAAAAGTCCCCTCCCAGTTCCCTACCAGTCACTGCCCAGTCCACCCCCAGTCCTCCCCAGCCATTCCAAGTGCCTCCCTGTCCCTCCCTGTCCCTCCCAGTCCCCTCCCAGTCTCCTCCCTGGCCAATCCAGGTACCCTCCTAGTCCCTCCCAGTCCCCTCCCTGTCCCCTCCCAATCCCCTCCCAGTCCCATTCCAGGCCCTTCTAAGTCCCTTCCCAGTCCGACACAGTGCCTCCCACTCCCCTCTCAGTTCCCTCCCAGTCCATCCCAGTGCCTACCAGTTCCCTCCCTCTTCCTCCCCGTCATATACCAGTCCCTCCCAGTCCCCTGCCAGTCCTTTTCCAGTCCCTCCCAGTCCCCTCCCAGTGCCACCCAGTACCTCCCAGTTGCCTTGCAGTCCCTCCCCGTCTTCTCCCAGTGCCTCCCGGTTCCTTCCAATTCCCCCACAGTCCCTTCCAGTCCCCTCCCAGTACCTGCCCAGTCCACTCCCAGCCCATCCCAGTGCCTCCCAGTTCCCTCCCTCTCCCTCCCCGACCTATCCCAGTCCCTCCCAGTCCCCTCCCCATCCCCTCCTACTCCCTGCCCAGACCCCTCCCAGTTCCCACCCAGTCCCCTCCCTATTCGGTCTCATTCCCCTCCCAGTTTCCTACCAGTCACTGCCCAGTCCCCTCCCAGTCCTTCCCAGCCATTCCAAGTGCCTCCCCGTCCCTCCCAGTCCCTCTCAGTCCCCACCCAGTCCCTCCTAGTCCCCTCCCTGTCTCCTCCCAGTCTCCCCCCTGGCCAATACAGGTCCCCTCCCACTCCCCTCCCAGTCCCTCCTAGTCCCCTCCCTGTCTCCTCTCAGTCTCCTCCATGGCTAATCAAGGTGCCCTCCCAGTCCCCTCACACTCCCCTCCTGCTCCCCTCCCACTGCCATTCAAGTGCCTCCCAGTTCTGAGCCAGTCCCCTCCCAGTCCCCTTTCACTACATCCAAGTCCCCTCCCTGTCCCTTCCCAGTCCCCTCCTATTTCTGGTGGAGGAGATGAGGGACTGGGAGAGGACTGTGAGGCAGTGGAATAAGACTAGGAGGAGATTGGGAAGGCACTGGGTGGAGACTGGGCAGGGAATGAGAGGCACAGTGAGGGACTGGGATGGGGCTTGGAGTGTTAGGAAGCCTCCAAAAAAAACTTCCCTATGGATTTACCTCGGTGGGAGCGGCCATTTTATTGGCTGAAAGGGCCTTTTATTCCAAATATGGCGAACGTCCAGCAATAGCTCCCAAACCGAAGCAGCCAGCACCAAAAGACATCCATGGCCTGAAACCGCCCCATGGCACCTACAAGCAGCCCCTGTGACCCTGTGTCTGAGGGAGAGGGTCTCATCTTAGGATGGTCTCTTTGTGGAGGGTCTTAGGCTGGGGGAGTGGCCTGTCTGGGCGATGGGCTATATATTTGGGGCTCATCATGCTGCCTCTGATCTCGCTTTCCTCTCTCTCTCCTCCCTTCCCAGGTCCTCCCTTCCCCATCATATCCATCCCCGCTGCCCCTCCCCCTGTCCTGGCTGCTCCCTAATGTCCTTTCTCCCATCTCTAGCAGTGTCCCTGCTGGATGCTGAGTGAGAGGGGAAGCGCGGGCTGGGAGGGTTTGGAGAAATTTCAAACTTTAGAGGAATTTACATTATTTTAGGACAGAAAATTTAAATTTATGTGGAAAATTTTTAAATTTACGGTCACGATTTTTCATGGAAATTTCAGAATTTTTTGAAATTCTGGAGAAGTTTTTGGAAATTTCTACATTTTGTGTAAAATGTTCAGAAAATTTGTAAGAAAAATATTCAGAAAACTTTAGGAAGAAAAATCAAATCTGAGGAAATAATTCAGTTTTTCAGACAAAATTCCTAAATTTTCTTGGAAAATTTTTCAAATTTTAAGAATAAAATTCAAACTTTGGGGTGAAATTTCAAGAATGTTGGGAAAGAGAATTTTAAGGGAAATTTCCAATTCCTAGAAGAAAAATACTGACACATTAGGGAAAATTTAGACAATTTGGGGAAATATGCCAACATTTGAGGTGGAAACTTCAAAATTTTGGTTGACAGTTTCAAAAATTTTTCAAATTTTTCAAGATGTTGAGAAAATTGAAAAAAAAACCCAGATTTTCTGAGAATGCTCAGAATTTTCTTCAAAATTCCAAAGTTCAGAGGAAACTTTTTTATTTCCACATCAGGAAAATGTTTTGCCGCTTTGAAAGTTTCAAGAAAAATTCACAATTTGGGGCAAAATTATAAACGTAATGTAAAATGGAGAAATTTTTAGCCAAAACGCTGAATTTCCAACTTGAGTCTGAAAAAATTGCAAAATTTGCTGCAAAATCTTATCAATTTGGAGGAAAATTGAAAATTTAATAAAGAATTTACACATTTTTGACAAGAAATTTCAAATTCTGTGGTAAAATCTCCCAAATTCTCGGGGGGGAGGTTGTTAAAAATTAAAACTTTTAAAATATTCAACTGAAAAACTTTTCAAATTTAATTTTTTGTAAATCAAAATTTTAATACTTAATTTTTGAAAAAAACCATTTAGATATTTGACTGGAAGGGGACTGGGGGGGCTGGGAGAGCTGTGAGGAGATCGAGAAACACTGGGAGGGAACTGGGAGTCACTGGGAGACACTGGGAGGCCACTAAGAGGGGACTGGAAGGCACTAAGAGGCACTGGGTGGCACTGGCATGGACTGGAAAGAGAGTGGGAAACAATAAAAGTTGACTGGGAGGGACTGGGAGGGGACTGGGAAGCACAGGTATGCACTGGGAGGGACTGGGTGGGGACTGGGAGGCACTGGATGACACTGTGAGGGACTGTGAGTGGACATGGAGGGACTGGGAGGGGAATGGGAGGCATTGAAAGGGGACTGGGAGGGAATAGGAGGGACTGGGAGGGGACTGAGGGGGACCGGGAGGGAAATGGGAGACACTGGGAGGCACTGAGGGGCAATAGAAAGAACTGAAAGTAGACTTGGAGGCACTGGGAGGGGACTGGGAGGGGACTGAGAGGGCACTGGGAAGGGACTGAGAGGGCACTGGGAGGGGACTGGGAGGAACTGGGAGGGACTGGGAGGGGACTGGGAGGGACTGGAAGGCACTGGGAGGGAACTGGGAGGGACTGGGAGGGGACTGGGAGGGGACTGGGAGTCACTGGAAGGGACTGGGAGGGGACTGGGAAGGACTGGGAGGGACTGAGGGGCACTGGGAGGCACTAAAGATATATGGGAGGGATTGGGAGGCACTGGGAGGGGACTGGGAGGGACAGGGAGAGACTGGGTGGGGACTGGGAGGCACTGGATGACACTGTGAGGGACTGTGAGTGGACATGGAGGGACTGGGAGGGGAATGGGAGGCATTGAAAGGGGACTGGGAGGGACTGGGAGGGACTGGGAGGGGACTGAGGGGGACCGGGAGGAAAATGGGAGACACTGGGAGGCACTGAAGGGCACTAGAAAGAACTGAAAGTAGACTTGGAGGCACTGGGAGGGCACTGGGAGGGGACAGGGAGGGACTGGGAGGGGACTGGGAGGGGACTGGGAGGGACTGGAAGGCACTGGGAGGGTACTGGGAGGGGACTGGGAGGGGACAGGGAGGCACTGGGAGGCACTGGGAGGGGACTGGGAGGCACTGGGAGGAACTGGGAGGCACTGGGAGGGGGTCTCTGTGTGTGTCTTGGTTCTGCTCTGGTCTGCAGCCATTGCTGGACGTTCGCCATGTTGGGAATAAAAGGCCCCTTGGGCAGAGAAAATGGCGGCTCCGGGGAGAAAAATCCCTGGGGAAGTTGTGTGAGGAGGAGTCCTCTTACTCCCAGTCCCCTCCCAGTCCCTCCCAGTCCCCTCCCAGTCCCTGCCCAGTCCCCTCCCAGTCTTATTCCAGTGCCTCCCAGTCCCCTCCCACTCCCTCCCAGTGCCCTCCCAGTTCCCACCCATTTCTGTCCCAGGCCCCTCCCAGTCCACTACCAGTCCCTCCCAGTGCCACCCAGTACCTCCCAGTCCCCTCTCCATCCCCTCCCACTCCCTGCTTAGTCCCCCCCCAGTTCCCACCCAGTCCCCTCCCTGTTTGGTCTCATTTCCCTCCCAGTTTCCTACCAGTCACTGCCCAGTCCCCTCCCTGTTTGGTCTCATTCCCCTCCCAGTCCCCTACCAGTCCCTCCCACTCCCCACCCAGTCCCTCCTAGTCCCCTCCCAGTCTCCTCCCAGTCTCCTCCCTGGCCAATCCAGGTACCCTCCAGTACCTCCCAGTGCCCTCCCAGTTCCCTCCCAGTCCTATCCCAGTCCCTCCCTGTTCCCTCCCAGTCCCTCCACGTACTTTCCCAGTCCCTCCCAGTGCCTCCTAGGTCCCTCCCAGTCCCCTCCCAGCCCTTCCCAGTGACTCCCAGCTCCCTTCCTTGTCCCCTCCCAGTCCCTGCCAGTCCCCTCCCAGTGCCACCCAGGACCTCCCAGTTCCCTCGCAGTCCCTCCCCATCTTCTCCCAGTGCCTCCCAGTTCCTTCCAATTCCCCCACAGTCCCTTCCAGTCCTCTCCCAGTACCTGCCCAGTCAACTCCCAGCCCATCCCAGTGCCTCCCAGTTCCCTCCCTCTACCTCCCCGACCTATTCCAGTCCCCTCCCAGTTCCCACCCAGTCCCCTCCCTGTTTGGTCTCATTTCCCTCCCAGTTCCCTACCAGTCACTGCCCAGTCCCCTCCCAGTCCTTCCCAGCCATTCCAAGTGCCTCCCCGTTCCTCCCAGTCCCTCCCAGTCCTCACCCAGTCCCTCCTAGTCCTCTCCCTGTCCCCTAAAAGTCCCCTCCCAGTCCCTCCCAGTGCCCTCCCAGTCCCTCCCAGTGCCCTCCCAGTCCCTCCCAGTGCCACCCAGTACCTCCCAGTCCCCTCTCCATCCCCTCCCACTCCCTGCTTAGTCCCCCCCCAGTTCCCACCCAGTCCCCTCCCTGTTCGGTCTCATTTCCCTCCCAGTCCCCTACCAGTCACTGCCCAGTCCCCTCCCAGTCCTTCCCAGCCATTCCAAGTGCCTCCCCGTTCCTCCCAGTCCCTCCCAGTCCCCACCCAGTCTCTCCTAGTCCCCTCCCTGTCCCCTAAAAGTCCCCTCCCAGTTCCCTCCCAATCCCCTCCCAGTCCCATCCCAGTCCCTTCCAAGTCCCTTCCCAGTCCAACACAGTGCCTCCCACTCCCTCCCAGTCCCTTTCCAGTCCCTGCCAGTCCCCTCCCAGTCCCCTCCCAGTGCCACCCAGTACCTCCCAGTTCCCTCGCAGTCCCTCCCTGTCTTCTCCCAGTACCTCCCAGTTCCTTCCAAATCCCCCACAGTCCCTTCCAGTCCCCTCCCAGTACCTGCGCAGTCCACTCCCAGCCCATCCCAGTGCCTCCCAGTTCCCTCCCTCTCCCTCCCCGACCTATTCCAGTCCCTCCCAGTCCCCTCCCAGTCCCCTCCCCATCCCCTCCCACTCCCTGGCCAGTCCCCCCCCAGTTCCCTCCCAGTCCCCTCCCTGTTTGGTCTCATTCCCCTCCCAGGCCCCTCCCAGTCCCTCCCAGGCCCCTCCCAGGCCAATCCAGGTACCCTCCCAGTACCTCCCAGTGCCCTCCCAGTTCCCTCCCATTTCTGTCCCAGGACCCTCCCAGTCCTATCCCAGTCCCTCCCTGTTCCCTCCCAGTCCCTTCAAATTCCCACCCAGTCCCTCCACGTCCTTTCCCAGTCCCTCCCGGTGCCTCCTAGGTCCCTCCCAGTCCCCTCCCAGCCCCTGCCAGTCCCCTCCCAGTCCCCTCCCAGTCCCTTCCAAGTCCCTTCCCAGTCCGACACCGTGCCTACTAGTCCCCTCCCAGTCCCCTCCCAGTCCCCTCCCAGTCCCCTCCCTGTTCGGTCTCATTTCCCTCCCAGTCCTTCCCAGCCATTCCAAGTGACTCCCCGTTCCTCCCAGTCCCCACCCAGTCCCTCCCAGTCCCCTCCCTGTCCCCTAAAAGTCCCCTCCCATCCCTCCCAATCCCATCCCAGTCCCATCCCAGGCCCTTCCAAGTCCCTTCCCAGTCCGACACAGTGCCTCCCAGTCCCCTCTCAGTCCCCTCCCAGTCCATCCCAGTACCTACCAGTTCCCTCCCTCTTCGTCCCCGTCATATACCAACTGGGAGGTACTGGGTGGCACTGGGAGGGGACTGGGTGTGTATTGGGAGACACTGGGAGACCACTAAGAGGGGACTGGAAGGCACTAAGAGGCACTGGGTGGCACTGGCAGGGACTGGAAAGAGAGTGGGAAACAATAAAAGTTGACTGGGAGGGACTGGGAGGGGACTGGGAAGCACAGGTATGCACTGGGAGGGACTGGGAGGGGACTGGGAAGGACTGGGAGGGACTGAGGGGCACTGGGAGGCACTAAAGATATATGGGAGGGATTGGGAGGCACTGGGAGGGGACTGGGAGGGACAGGGAGAGACTGGGTGGGGACTGGGAGGCAACTGAAAGACACTGTGAGGGACTATGAGTGGACATGGAGGGACTGGGAGGGGAATGGGAGGCATTGAAAGGGTACTGGGAGGGGACTGGGAGGGACTGGGAGGGGACTGAGGGGGACCGGGAGGGAAATGGGAGACACTGGGAGGCACTGAGGGGCACTAGAAAGAACTGAAAGTAGACTTGGAGGCACTGGGAGGGGACTGGGAGGGGACTGAGAGGGCACTGGGAGGGGACTGGGAGGGACTGGGAGGGGACTGGGAAGGACTGGAAGGGACTGGGAAGGACTGGAAGGGACTGGAAGGCACTGGGAGGGGACAGGGAGGGACTGGGAGGGGACTGGGAGGGCCTGGGAGGGACTGAGAAGGCACTGGGAGGGACTGGAAGGCACTGGGAGGGGACTGGGAGGCACTGGGAGGGGACTGGGAGGCACTGGGAGGCACTGGGAGGGGGTCTCTGTGTGTGTCTCTGGTTCTGCTCTGGTCTGCAGCCATTGCTGGACGTTCGCCATGTTGGGAATAAAAGGCCCCTTGGGCAGAGAAAATGGCGGCTCCGGGGAGAAAAATCCCTGGGGAAGTTGTGTGAGGAGGAGTCCTCTTACTCCCAGTCCCCTCCCAGTGCCCTCCCAGTGCCCTCCCAGTGCCCTCCCAGTGCCCTCCCAGTCCCTCCCAGTCCCTCCCAGTGCCCTCCCAGTGCCCTCCCAGTGCCCTCCCAGTGCCCTCCCAGTCTCCTCCCTGGCCAATCCAGGTACCCTCCAGTACCTCCCAGTCCCTCCCTGTTCCCTCCCAATCCCTCCACGTACTTTCCCAGTCCCTCCCAGTGCCTCCTAGGTCCCTCCCAGTCCCCTCCCAGCCCTTCCCAGTGACTCCCAGCTCCCTTCCTTGTCCCCTCCCAGTCCATTCCAGTCCCCTCCCACTCCCCTCCCAGTCCCTTCCCAGTCCCCACTCAGTCCCCGCCCAGTCCATCCCAGTGCCTCCCACTCCCTCCCTCTCATATAGTAGTCCCCTCCCACTCCGCTCCCAGTCCCCTCCCAGTCCTATTCCAGTCCCTGCCAGTCCCCTCCCAGTGCCACCAAGGACCTCCCAGTTCCCTCGCAGTCCCTCCCCATCTTCTCCCAGGGCCTCCCAGTTCCTTCCAATTCCCCCACATTCCCTTCCAGTCCTCTCCCAGTACCTGCCCAGTCAACTCCCAGCCCATCCCAGTGCCTCCCAGTTCCCTCCCTCTACCTCCCCGACCTATTCCAGTCCCCTCCCAGTTCCCACCCAGTCCCCTCCCTGTTCGGTCTCATTTCCCTCCCAGTCCCCTACCAGTCACTGCCCAGTTCCCTCCCAGTCCTTCCCAGACATTCCAAGTGCCTCCCCGTTCCTCCCAGTCCCTCCCAGTCCTCACCCAGTCTCTCCCAGTCCCCTCCCTGTCCCCTAAAAGTCCCCTCCCAGTTCCCTCCCAATCCCCTCCCAGTCCCATCCCAGTCCCTTCCAAGTCCCTTCCCAGTCCGACACAGTGCCTCCCACTCCCCTCCCAGTCCCCTCCCAGTCCATCCCAGTGCCTACCAGTTCCCTCCCTCTTCCTCCCAGTCATATACCAGTCCCTCCCAGTCCCTTTCCAGTCCCTGCCAGTCCCCTCCCAGTCCCCTCCCAGTGCCACCCAGTACCTCCCAGTTCCCTCGCAGTCCCTCCCCGTCTTCCCCCAGTGCATCCCAGTGCCTCCCAGTTCCTTCCAATTCCCCCACAGTCCCTTCCAGTCCCCTCCCAGTACCTGCCCAGTCCACTCCCAGCCCATCCCAGTGCCTCCCAGTTCCCTCCCTCTCCCTCCCCGACCTATTCCAGTCCCTCCCAGTCCCCTCCCTGTCCCCTCTCCATTCGGTCCCACTCCCTGCCCAGTCCCCTCCCAGTTCCCACCCAGTCCCCTCTCTGTTCGGTCTCATTCCCCTCCCAGTTCCCTACCAGTCACTGCCCAGTCCCCTCCCAGTCCTTCCCAGCCATTCCAAGTGCCTCCCCGTTCCTCCCAGTCCCTCCCAGTCCCCACCCAGTCCCTCCTAGTCCCCTCCCAGTCTCCTCCCAGTCTCCTCCATGGCCATTCCAGGTACCCTCCCTGTACCTCCCTGTGCCCTCCCAGTTCCCTCCCATTTCTATCCCAGGCCCCTCCCAGTCCTATCCCGTTCCCTCCCAGTCCCTTCCAAGTCCCCTCCCAGTCCATCCCAGTGCCTCACAGTTCCCTCCCAGTGCCCTCTCACTTCCCTCCCATTTCTGTCCCAGGCCCCTCCCAGTCCATCTCAGTGCCTCCCAGTCCCTCCCTGTTACCTCCCAGTCCCTCCCCCTCCTCTCCCAGTCCCCTCCCAATCATTCCCAGCCATTCCAAGTTCCTCCCCGTTCGTCCCAGTCCCTCCCAGTCCCCACCCAGTCCCTCCTAGACCCCTCCCAGTCTCCTCCCAGTCTCCTCCCTGGCCAATCCAGGTACCCTCCAGTACCTCCCAGTGCCCTCCCAGTTCCCTCACAGTCCCTTCAAATTCCCTCCCAGTACCTCCTCCTCCTCTCCCAGTCCCTCACAGTCCCTCCCAGTCCCTCCCAGTCCCCTCCCAGTCCTTCCCGGTGCCTCCCAGTCCCCACACAAACCCTCCCAGTCCCCTCCCAATCCCCTCCCAGTCCCCTCCCAGTCCATCCCAGTGCCTACCAGTTCCCTCCACCTCCCTCCCCATCATATACTAGTTCCCTCCCAGTCCCCTCCCATTCCCCTCCCAGTCCTATTCCAGTCCTTGACAGTCCCCTCCCAGTACCACCCAGTACCTCCCAGTTCCCTCGCAGTCCCTCCCCGTCTTCTCCCGGTACCTGCCCAGTCCACTCCCAGCCCATCCCAGTGCCTCCCAGTTCCCTCCCTCTCCCTCCCCGACCTATTCCAGTTCCCTCCAAGTCCCTCCCAATCCCCTCCCAGTCCCTTCCAAGTACCTTCCCAGTCTGACACAGTGCCTCCCAGTCCCCTCCCCATCGCCTCCCACTCCATTCCCAGTCCCCCCCCCCCAGGCCCCTCCCAGTCCCCTCCCAGTCTCCTCCCAGGCCAATCCAGGTCCCCTCCCAGTACCTCCCAGTGCCCTCCCAGTTCCCTCCCATTTCTGTCCCAGGCCCCTCCACGTCCTTTCCCAGTCCCTCCCAGTGCCTCCTAGGTCCCTCCCAGTCCCCTGCCAGTCCATTCCAGTCCCCTCCCAGTCCCCTCTCAGTCCCTGCCCAGTCCATCCCAGTGCCTCCCACTCCCTCCCCGTCATATACTTGTCCCCTGCCAGTCCCCTCCCAGTGCCACCCAGTTCCTTCCAATTCCCCCCCCGCAGTCCCTCCCCGTCTTCTCCCAGTACCTGCCCAGTCCACTCCCAGCCCATCCCAGTGCCTCCCAGTTCCCTCCCGCTACCTCCCCGACCTATCCCAGTCCCTCCCAGTCCCCTCCCAGTTCCCACCCAGTCTCCTCCCTCTTCGGTCTCATTTCCCTCCCAGTCCCCTCCCAGTCCCCTCCCACTCCCTGCCCAGTCCCCTCCGAGTTCCCACCCAGTCCCCTCCCTGTTCGGTCTCATTTCCCTCCCAGTCTCCTCCCAGTCTCCTCCCTGGCCAATCCAGGTACCCTCCAGTACCCTCCCAGTTCCCTCCCATTTCTGTCCCAGGCCCCTCCCAGTCCTCTCCACATCCCTCCCTGTTCCCTCCCAGTCCCTTCAAATTCCCTCCCAGTACCTCCTCCTCCTCTCCCAGTCCCTCCCAGTGCCTCCCAGGTCCCTCCCAGTCCCCTCCCAGCCCTTCCCGGTGCCTCCCAGTCCCCTCCCCACACCCTCCCACTCCCTGCCCCGTCCCTGCCCAGTTCCCTCCCAATCCCCTCCCTGTTTGGTCTAATTGGTCTAATTCCCCTCCCAGTTCCCTCCCATTTCTCTCCCAGGCCCCTCCCAGTGCTATCCCAGTCCCTCCCTGTTCCCTCCCAGTGCCTTCAAATTCCCTCCCAGTCCCTCCTCCTCCTCCTCTCCCAGTCCCTCCCAGTCTCTCCCAGTCCCCTCCCAGCCCTTTCCGGTGCCTCCCAGTCCCCTCCCTGTCCCCTCCCTGTCCCCTCCCTGTCGCCTCCCAGTTCCCTCCCAGTCCCTCCCAATCCCCTCCCAGTCCCTTCCAAGTACCTTCCCAGTCTGGCACAGTTCCTCCCAGTCCACTCCCAGGCCCCTCCCAGTCCCTCCCAGTCCCCTCCCAGTCTCCTCCCAGGCCAATCCAGGTATCCTCCCAGTACCTCCCAGTGCCCTCCCAGTTCCCTCCCATTTCTGTCCCAGGACCCTCCCAGTCCTATCCCAGTCCCTCCCTGTTCCCTCCCAGTCCCTTCAAATTCCCTCCCAGTCCCTCCACGTCCTTTCCCAGTCCCTCCCGGTGCCTCCTATGTCCCTCCCAGTCCCCTCCCAACCCTTCCCAGTCCCCTCCCAGCCCCTGCCAGTCCCCTGCCAGTCTCCTCCCAGTCCCTTCCAAGTCCCTTCCCAGTCCGACACCGTGCCTACTAGTCCCCTCCCAGTCCCCTCCCAGTCCCCGCCCAGTTCCCACCCAGTCCCCTCCCTGTTCGGTCTCATTTCCCTCCCAGTCCTTCCCAGCCATTCCAAGTGACTCCCCGTTCCTCCCAGTCACCACCCAGTCCCTCCCAGTCCCCTCCCTGTACATCCCAGTGCCTACCAGTTCCCTCCCTCTTCCCCCCCGTCATATACCAGTCCCTTCCAGTCCCTCCCAGTCCCCTCCCAGTCCCCTCCCAGTGCCACCCAGTACCTCCCAGTTCCCTCGCAGTTCCTCCCAGTCCCCTCCCAGTGCCTCCAAGTCTACTTTCAGTTCTTTCTATTGCCCTTCAGTGCCTCCCAGTGTCTCCCATTTCCCTCCCGGTCCCCCTCAGTCCCCTCCCAGTCCCTCCCAGTCCCCTCCCAGTACCCTTTCAATGCCTCCCATTCCCCTCCCAGTCCCTCCATGTCCACTCATAGTCCCTCACAGTGTCTTTCAGTTGCCTCCCAGTCCCCACCCAGTCTCTCCCTGTCCCTCCCAGTCCCCTCCCAGTACCTGCGCAGTCCACTCCCAGCCCATCCCAGTGCCTCCCAGTTCCCTCCCTCTCCCTCCCTGACCTATTCCAGTCCCCTCCCAGTCCCCTCCCCATCCCCTCCCACTCCCCGCCCAGTCCCCTCCCAGTTCCCACCCAGTCCCTCCTAGTCCCCTCCCAGTCCCCTCCCAGTCCCCACCCAGTCCCTCCTATTCCCCTCCTAGTCCCCTCCCAGTCTCCTCCCAGTCTCCTCCCAGGCCAATCCAGGTACCCTCCAGTACCTCCCTGTGTCCTCCCAGTTCCCTCCCATTTCTGTCCCAGTCCCTCCCTGTTCCCTCCCAGTCCCTTCAAATTCCCTCCCAGTCCCTCCTCCTCCTCTCCCAGTCCCTCCCAGTCCCTCTCAGTGTCTCCCAGGTCCATCCCGGTCCCCTCCCAGTCCCCTCCCAGTCCCTTCCAAGTACCTTCCCAGTCTGACACAGTGCCTCCCACTCCCCTCCCAGTCCCCTCCCAGTCCCCTCCCCATCCCCTCCCACTCCCTGCCCAGTCCCCCTCCAGTTCCCTCCCAGACGCCTCCCAGTTTGGTCTCATTCCCCTCCCAGTCCCCTCCCAGTCCCTCCCAGGCCAATCCAGGTACCCTCTCAGTATCTCCCAGTGCCCTCCCAGTTCCCTCCCAGTCCCCTCCCAGTCCTATTCCAGTCCTTCCCAGTCCCCTCCCAGTCCCCTAAAAGTCCCCTCCCAGTTCCCTCCCAATCTCCTCCCAGTCCCATTCCAGGCCCTTCCAAGTCCCTTCCCAGTCCGACACAGTGCCTCCCACTCCCCTCTCAGTCCCATCCCAGTACATCCCAGTGCCTACCAGTTCCCTCGCTCTTCCTCCCAGTCATATACCAGTCCCCTCCCAGTGCCACCCAGGACCTCCCAGTTCCCTCGCAGTCCCCTCCCCGTCTTCTCCCAGTGCATCCCAGTGCCTCCAAGTTCCTTCCAAATCCCCCACAGTCCCTTCCAGTCCCCTCCCAGTACCTGCGCAGTCCACTCCCATCCCATCCCAGTGCCTCCCAGTTCCCTCCCTCTCCCTCCCCGACCTATTCCAGTCCCTCCCAGTCCCCTCCCCATCCCCTCCCACTCCCCGCCCAGTCCCCTCCCAGTCCTCCCCAGCCATTCCAAGTGCCTCCCCTTTCCTCCCAGTCCCCACCCAGTCCCTCCTAGACCCCTCCCAGTCTCCTCCCAGTCTCCTCCCTGGCCAATCCAGGTACCCTCCCAGTACCTCCCAGTTCCCTCCCATTTCTGTCCCAGGCCCCTCCCAGTCCTATCCCAGTCCCTCCCTGTTCCCTCCCAGTCCCTTCAAATTCCCACCCAGTCCCTCCACGTCCTTTCCCAGTCCCTCCCGGTGCCTCCTAGGTCCCTCCCAGTCCCCTCCCAGCCCTTCCCAGTCCCCTCCCAGCCCCTGCCAGTCCCCTCCCAGTCCCCTCCCAGTCCCTGCCTGTCCCCTGCCAGTCCCCTGCCAGTCCATTCCAGTCCCCTCCCAGTCCCTTCCAAGTCCCTTCCCAGTCTGACACCGTGCCTACTAGTCCCCTCCCAGTCCCCGCCCAGTTCCCACCCAGTCCATCCCAGTCCCCTCCCTGTTCGGTCTCATTTCCCTCCCAGTCCTTCCCAGCCATTCCAAGTGACTCCCCGTTCCTCCCAGTCCCCACCCAGTCCCTCCCAGTCCCCTCCCTGTCCCCTAAAAGTCCCCTCCCAGTCCCTCCCAATCCCGTCCCAGTCCCATCCCAGGCCCTTCCAAGTCCCTTCCCAGTCCGACACAGTGCCTCCCAGTCCCCTCTCAGTCCCCTCCCAGTCCATCCCAGTGCCTACCAGTTCCCTCGCAGTTCCTCCCCGTCTTCTCCCAGTGCATCCCAGTGCCTCCCAGTTCTCTCCCTCTCCATCCTCGACCTATTCCAGTCCCCTCCCAGTCCCCTCCCCATCCTCTCCCACTCCCTGCCCAGTCCCCTCCCAGTCCCCACCCAGTCCCTCCTAGTCCCCTCCCAGTCTCCTCCCAGTCTCCTCCCAGGCCAATCCAGGTACCCTCCAGTACCTCCCTGTGTCCTCCCAGTTCCCTCCCATTTCTGTCCCAGGCCCCTCCCAGTCCTATCCCAGTCCCTCCCTGTTCCCTCCCAGTCCCTCCCTGTTCCCTCCCAGTCCCTCCCTGTTCCCTCCCAGTCCCTTCAAATTCCCTCCCAGTCCCTCCTCCTCCTCTCCCAGTGCCTCCCAGTCCCTCTCAGTGTCTCCCAGGTCCCTCCCAGTCCCCTCCCAGTCCCGTCCCAGTCCCCTCCCAGTCCCTTCCAATTACCTTTCCAGTCCGACACAGTGCCTCCCTGTCCCCTCCCAGTCCCCTCCCCATCTCCTCCCACTCCCTGCCCAGTCCCCCTCCAGTTCCCACCCAGTCCCCTCCCTGTTTGGTCTCATTCCCCTCCCAGTCCCTCCCAGGCCAATCCAGGTACCCTCCAGTACCTCCCAGTGCCCTCCCAGTTCCCTGCCATTTCTGTCCCAGGCCCCTCCCAGTCCTATCCCAGTCCCTCCCTGTTCCCTCCCAGTCTCTTCAAATTCCCACCCAGTCCCTCCCAGTCCTTTCCCAGTCCCTCCCAGTCCCCTCCCTGTCCCCTAAAAGTCCCCTCCCAGTTCCCTCCCAATCTCCTCCCAGTCCCATTCCAGGCCCTTCCAAGTCCCTTCCCAGTCCGACACAGTGCCTCCCACTCCCCTCTCAGTTCCCTCCCAGTCCATCCCAGTGCCTACCAGTTCACTCCCTCATCCTCCCAGTCATATACCAGTCCCTCCCAGTCCCCTCCCAGTCCTTTTCCAGTCCCTGCCAGTCCCCTCCCAGTGCCACCCAGGACCTCCCAGTTCCCTCGCAGTCCCCTCCCCGTCTTCTCCCAGTGCATCCCAGTGCCTCCCAGGTCCTTCCAATTCCCCCATAGTCCCTTCCAGTCCTTTCCCAGTACCTGCGCAGTCCACTCCCATCCCATCCCAGTGCCTCCCAGTTCCCTCCCTCTCCCTCCCCGACCTATTCCAGTCCCCTCCCAGTCCCTGCCCAGTCCCCTCCCAGTTCCCACTCAGTCCCCTCTCTGTTCAGTCTCATTCCCCTCACAGTCCCCTCCCAGTTCCCTACCAGTCACTGCCCAGTCCCCTCCCAATCCTTCCCAGCCATTCCAAGTGCCTCCCCTTTCCTCCCAGTCCCCACCCAGTCCCTCCTAGACCCCTCCCAGTCTCCTCCCAGTCTCCTCCCTGGCAAATCCAGGTACCCTCCAGTAACTCCCAGTGCCCTCCCAGTTCCCTTCCATTTCTGTCCCAGGCCCCTCCCAGTCCTATCCCAGTCCCTCCCTGTTCCCTCCCAGTCCCTCCCTGTTCCCTCCCAGTCCCTTCAAATTCCTTCCCAGTACCTCCTCCTCCTCTCCCAGTCCCTCACAGTCCCTCCCAGTCCCTCCCAGTGCCTCCCAGGTCCCTCCCCGTCCCCTCCCAGTCCCTCCTAGTCCCCTCCCTGTCTCCTCCCAGTCTGCTCCCTGGCCAATCCAGGTACCCTCCCAGTACCTCCCAGTGCCCTCCCAGTTCCCTCCCATTTCTGTCCCAGTTCCCTCCCATTTCTGTCCCAGTTCCCTCCCAGTCCTCTACTAGTCCCTCCCTGTTCCCTCCCAGTCCCTTCAAATTCCCTCCCAGTCCCTCCCCCTCCTCTGCCAGTCCCTCCCAGTGCCTCCCAGGTAGCTCACAGGCCCCTCCTAGCCCTTACCAGTGCCTCCCAGTCCTCAGCCAGTCCCTCCCAGTCCCCTCGCTGTCCCCTAAAAGTCCCCTCCCAGTCCCATTCCTGTCCCTTCCAAGTCCCTTCCCTGTCTGACACAGAGCCTCCCACTCCCCTCTCCCAGTCCCCTCCCAGTCCATCCCAGTACCTACCAGTTCCCTCCCTCTTCCTCCCCGTCATATACCAGTCCCTCCCAGTCCCCTCCCACTCCCCTCCCAGTCCTTTTCCAGTCCCTTCCAGTCCCCTCCCAGTTCCTTCTCCATCCCGTCCCACTCCCTGCCCAGTACCCTCCCAGTCCCCTACCAGTCACTGCCCAGTCCCCTCCCAGTGCTCCCCAGCCATTCCAAGTGCCTCCCCGTTCCTCCCAGTCCCTCCCAGTCCCCACCCAGTCCCTCCTAGTCCCCTCCCTGTCTCCTCTCAGTCTCCTCCATGGCCAATCCAGGTACCCTCCCAGTCCCCTCCCACTCCCATTCAAGTGCCTCCCAGTTCTGAGCCAGTCCCCTCCCAGTCCCCTTTCACTACATCCAAGTCCCCTCCCTGTCCCTTCCCAGTCCCCTCCTATTTCTGGTGGAGGACATGAGGGACTGGGAGAGGACTGGGAGGCAGTGGAATAAGACTAGGAGGAGATTGGGAAGGCACTGGGTGGAGACTGGGCAGGGAATGAGAGGCACAGTGACTCCCCAGCAGCCCACATCTCCCAAAAACCCCTCACAGCCCTCCTGTACTACTGCAAAACCCCAGCTCTCCCTCAAACCTCCCCCCCCCAGGAATGCCCCAGTTGCCCAAAACACCCTCCCTGCCCCTCAGACCCTCCCCCAAACCCCTCCTCAGGACCTTCCTAGCACCTCCTACACCTCTCTTCCCTCCAAACTCCTCCCAGACCCCCCCCTAAACCCCTCCCGGGAATGCCAGGACCTTCCCCAGCACCTCCTAGGCCCCCTCTACCCCCCCCCAAACCCACTCACAGCCCCCCTGCACCCCCCAAAACCTCACTTGACTCCCCTCCGGGACACCCAACCCTACCAGAACCTCCCCAGAACTTCTCCTAGAATTCCAAAACCCTCACCTGTGACCCTCCCCGGCACCTCCTACCTCCCCTGTACCCCCCCAGACCCCTCCAAGACCCCCTTTACCCCCCTGAGACCCCCCTGAGACCCCTCCTAAGCCTCCCAAACTCCCCTTACCCCCCCTCCCAAACCCTCTACATGTAAGCAAGAAGCTTACTCAAACACTAGCTAGACGAGCTGATCGTTAGGGCTTGTAACAGAACTGGTGCTCACAGCTGGCAAGTTAAAGTCCAAAGTTGTTGAACCCCCCCCCAAGAGTCTATTTAGTGCAAAGTCAGGAGTGCTGGTAAAATGCCACGTATCCAGGAAAAAACCCTCAACAGCAACTATATAGGACTGAGTTACCTTAAAAAGACACTGAAAAGGCAACACAAAATAAACGAGCCAAACATGGGCAAGACTACATTGATAAGTACTTTTGATAAGGGAGACACTGGTCACTCTTAGCTACTTACAAAACGCTTACCTGAAAAGAATGAACCAAAACAACGGCAGTGACTCCAAGACTCCAACTGCAAAATGAAAACCAGAACAATACAACTGGAGACACAAAGCAGAATGAGCTGCCCTGGGCAAGGCCAGTACCTTATATACCCCAGGCCCCAACCCCTGCCCCTACCACACCTGCCTGAAAGAGGGAGGTTCCTGATTGCAGAAGGATTAAAAGCAGCTGGAGGAGCAGGTCTGGCTCTTCTGACCAGAGCTGTTTATCAGAGAAGGGATGCTGACTGCAGAAAGGGATTCCTGCTGAAAACCCTTTCTACTCTGCTAAATGTCTGCACTGATGAGCAAACCAGGTATGTAAGCATGAGGAGACCACGGGAAGACCCTCTAATCCTGGGGAAGAGGGACATCGCCTTCTGGGGAACCCCCTTAATACTACTGCCCTGGGGATTTCTCTAGGCTGGAGAGGCCTCTGAGCTCAGAGGGAGATTTCAAGCCATGTCTGTCTTCTGGTGCTGGCTGCTCTGGTTTGGGAGCCATTGCTGGACGTTCGCCATGTTTGGAAGGGAAGGCCGCTCTGGCTAGAAAAATCCCAGGCTGAGGGACATGAAGAGGTTTTCTCCGCAGAATAAAGCCCTGAGCCCCAAAGTCACAGGGGCTGATTGTAGGTGCCATGGGGCGGTTTCAGGCCATGGATGTCTTTTGGTGCTGGCTGCTTCGGTTTGGGAGCCATTGCTGGACGTTCGCCATGTTGGGAATAAAAGGCCCCTTGGGCAGAGAAAATGGCCGCTCCCGGCAAGAAAAATCCCTAGGGAAGTTGTATTAGGAGGTTTCCTAATACTCCCAGTCCCCTCCCAGTCCATCCCAGTGCCTCCCAGTTCCCTCCCTCTCCCTCCTCGTCATATACCAGTCCCTCCTATTCCCCTCCCGGTCCCTGCCCAGTGCCTCCCAGTCCCTGCCCAGTGCCTCTCAGTCCCTCCCAGTTCCCTCCCATTTCTGTCCAAGGCCCCTCCCAGTCCTCTACCAGTCCATCTCAGTACCTCCCAGTCCCCTCCTTGTTCCCTCCCAGTCCCATTCCAGTCCCTTCCCAGTCCGACACAGTGCCTCCCATGATGTACGGGTATAGAAAATTAACTAGATATTAACTAGGTATTTTGAAAATTAACTAGATGATCATGGTCTCGGGGAAGGGGAGGAAGGGCCAATATGCTTTTCTCTCAGAGGATGTATTTTCACCTCTCGCCTGGAATGCATGGATCTTGCCAGCTTGCAGTGCCTCTATCAGTCTGTGCTAATTGATGTCCTTGTGAGGGGCCCATGGCTCATCCCGTCTGGCGCATCCCGTATCTCTTCGACAAAGAAAAACAGACGGCTGAAATACGCCCATGGGCCCCTCACAAGGACATCAATTAGCACAGACTGATAGAGGCACTGCAAGCTGGCAAGATCCATGCATTCCAGGCGAGAGGTGAAAATACATCATGAGGAAGACATACGGCCTTCCTCCCTCCCAGAGACCCCTGCCCACGACCCTTACAAGGATCTGTGCAAGCACCAAGGACTGATAAGCTAATTAGCACGAGAAGCGAAAGTAGGTGGGTTTAGGTACTTAATATGTCCAGGCGTGGATAGAACAGTCATGGTTTTACTGTATAAATGTAAGATCAGTCGACTGCTTCGGCATGCAGCTTGTGGCGGAGAGACCCCCCGTGCATCTGTGCGCAATAAACATCCCTACTTTATAACTTTCCAGTTATAGAGTCGATTTCCGTATGTCATTTGGCGAGCCAGCCAGGAGGACTCTGCTCGTCCGAGGGAGTCGCCGAAGAGCGGACGCTCCTAGGCGCCCCGAGCACTTTCCTCGGAGGAGCCCCCGCTCCCGGCCGCTCACCCGGAGGACAGACAACAACCTCCTGAAGCCACGGATAAACGGTATGTTTAGAAAAGGGGACCAAGGGGTCCAAGGGAGCCTGTAAGTCGTACGTGTGGCTGGGGCAGCTGATAAATCGCACAGAGACGTCTGGCGTGCAGCACCGTCCCCGTGGGAAGGGTACCCTGGTATGGTAAAGGGAGATTTGCTGACCAATAGGAGTGGCCGCTAGCGATCTTGGGAGTAGATCAAGCAAATCTGGGGTCATCGCTGAATCCCGATCGGGAGCCATAACGGACCTGTCACTGGGTATATATGTATATATGTAACAGTATATAAGTAACGGTATATATATCGGCTGGTATAAGGGACAGGACTGGGTAAGCGACCTCCACGTAATTACGCCCGATTTTATCTTTTCAATCTTTTGCGCAGCTGCTCAGGCCTAGCTTCTTTACTTTGGGAGTTATTGCTGGACGTTTAGCATGTTTTGAACTGCAGTCTGCTAGGGCCGAGAAAAGCACCGTAGGAGGTTCCAGGCATGTTCCCTCTTTCCAGGCAAAGGAAAAGGCTGAGAGCCAAAGCGACAGGGTCTGCTCGTGTGTCCTGTTAGGAGGTTTCAGACAAGCTATGCCTTTCAGGCCTAGCTTCTTTACTTTGGGAGTTATTGCTGGACGTTTAGCATGTTTTGAACTGCAGTCTGCTAGGGCCGAGAAAAGCACCGTAGGAGGTTCCAGGCATGTTCCCTCTTTCCAGGCAAAGGAAAAGGCTGAGAGCCAAAGCGACAGGGTCTGCTCGTGTGTCCTGTTAGGAGGTTTCAGACAAGCTATGCCTTTCAGGCCTAACTTCTTTACTTTGGGAGTTATTGCTGGACGTTTAGCATGTTTTGAACTGCAGTCTGCTAGGGCCGAGAAAAGCACCGTAGGAGGTTCCAGGCATGTTCCCTCTTTCCAGGCAAAGGAAAAGGCTGAGAGCCAAAGCGACAGGGTCTGCTCGTGTGTCCTGTTAGGAGGTTTCAGACAAGCTATGCCTTTCAGGCCTAGCTTCTTTACTTTGGGAGTTATTGCTGGACGTTTAGCATGTTTTGAACTGCAGTCTGCTAGGGCCGAGAAAAGCACCGTAGGAGGTTCCAGGCATGTTCCCTCTTTCCAGGCAAAGGAAAAGGCTGAGAGCCAAAGCGACAGGGTCTGCTCGTGTGTCCTGTTAGGAGGTTTCAGACAAGCTATGCCTTTCAGGCCTAGCTTCTTTACTTTGGGAGTTATTGCTGGACGTTTAGCATGTTTTGAACTGCAGTCTGCTAGGGCCGAGAAAAGCACCGTAGGAGGTTCCAGGCATGTTCCCTCTTTCCAGGCAAAGGAAAAGGCTGAGAGCCAAAGCGACAGGGTCTGCTCATGTGTCCTGTTAGGAGGTTTCAGACAAGCTATGCCTTTCAGGCCTAGCTTCTTTACTTTGGGAGTTATTGCTGGACGTTTAGCATGTTTTGAACTGCAGTCTGCTAGGGCCGAGAAAAGCACCGTAGGAGGTTCCAGGCATGTTCCCTCTTTCCAGGCAAAGGAAAAGGCTGAGAGCCAAAGCGACAGGGTCTGCTCGTGTGTCCTGTTAGGAGGTTTCAGACAAGCTATGCCTTTCAGGCCTAGCTTCTTTACTTTGGGAGTTATTGCTGGACGTTTAGCATGTTTTGAACTGCAGTCTGCTAGGGCCGAGAAAAGCACCGTAGGAGGTTCCAGGCATGTTCCCTCTTTCCAGGCAAAGGAAAAGGCTGAGAGCCAAAGCGACAGGGTCTGCTCGTGTGTCCTGTTAGGAGGTTTCAGACAAGCTATGCCTTTCAGGCCTAGCTTCTTTACTTTGGGAGTTATTGCTGGACGTTTAGCATGTTTTGAACTGCAGTCTGCTAGGGCCGAGAAAAGCACCGTAGGAGGTTCCAGGCATGTTCCCTCTTTCCAGGCAAAGGAAAAGGCTGAGAGCCAAAGTGACAGGGTCTGCTCGTGTGTCCTGTTAGGAGGTTTCAGACAAGCTATGCCTTTCAGGCCTAGCTTCTTTACTTTGGGAGTTATTGCTGGACGTTTAGCATGTTTTGAACTGCAGTCTGCTAGGGCCGAGAAAAGCACCGTAGGAGGTTCCAGGCATGTTCCCTCTTTCCAGGCAAAGGAAAAGGCTGAGAGCCAAAGCGACAGGGTCTGCTCGTGTGTCCTGTTAGGAGGTTTCAGACAAGCTATGCCTTTCAGGCCTAGCTTCTTTACTTTGGGAGTTATTGCTGGACGTTTAGCATGTTTTGAACTGCAGTCTGCTAGGGCCGAGAAAAGCACCGTAGGAGGTTCCAGGCATGTTCCCTCTTTCCAGGCAAAGGAAAAGGCTGAGAGCCAAAGCGACAGGGTCTGCTCGTGTGTCCTGTTAGGAGGTTTCAGACAAGCTATGCCTTTCAGGCCTCGCTTCTTTACTTTGGGAGTTATTGCTGGACGTTTAGCATGTTTTGAACTGCAGTCTGCTAGGGCCGAGAAAAGCACCGTAGGAGGTTCCAGGCATGTTCCCTCTTTCCAGGCAAAGGAAAAGGCTGAGAGCCAAAGTGACAGGCTCTGCTCGTGTGTCCTGTTAGGAGGTTTCAGACAAGCTATGCCTTTCAGGCCTAGCTTCTTTACTTTGGGAGTTATTGCTGGACGTTTAGCATGTTTTGAACTGCAGTCTGCTAGGGCCGAGAAAAGCACCGTAGGAGGTTCCAGGCATGTTCCCTCTTTCCAGGCAAAGGAAAAGGCTGAGAGCCAAAGTGACAGGCTCTGCTCGTGTGTCCTGTTAGGAGGTTTCAGACAAGCTATGCCTTTCAGACCTAGCTTCTTTACTTTGGGAGTTATTGCTGGACGTTTAGCATGTTTTGAACTGCAGTCTGCTAGGGCCGAGAAAAGCACCGTAGGAGGTTCCAGGCATGTTCCCTCTTTCCAGGCAAAGGAAAAGGCTGAGAGCCAAAGTGACAGGGTCTGCTCGTGTGTCCTGTTAGGAGGTTTCAGACAAGCTATGCCTTTCAGGCCTAGCTTCTTTACTTTGGGAGTTATTGCTGGACGTTTAGCATGTTTTGAACTGCAGTCTGCTAGGGCCGAGAAAAGCACCGTAGGAGGTTCCAGGCATGTTCCCTCTTTCCAGGCAAAGGAAAAGGCTGAGAGCCAAAGCGACAGGGTCTGCTCGTGTGTCCTGTTAGGAGGTTTCAGACAAGCTATGCCTTTCAGGCCTAGCTTCTTTACTTTGGGAGTTATTGCTGGACGTTTAGCATGTTTTGAACTGCAGTCTGCTAGGGCCGAGAAAAGCACCGTAGGAGGTTCCAGGCATGTTCCCTCTTTCCAGGCAAAGGAAAAGGCTGAGAGCCAAAGTGACAGGGTCTGCTCGTGTGTCCTGTTAGGAGGTTTCAGACAAGCTATGCCTTTCAGGCCTAGCTTCTTTACTTTGGGAGTTATTGCTGGACGTTTAGCATGTTTTGAACTGCAGTCTGCTAGGGCCGAGAAAAGCACCGTAGGAGGTTCCAGGCATGTTCCCTCTTTCCAGGCAAAGGAAAAGGCTGAGAGCCAAAGTGACAGGGTCTGCTCGTGTGTCCTGTTAGGAGGTTTCAGACAAGCTATGCCTTTCAGGCCTAGCTTCTTTACTTTGGGAGTTATTGCTGGACTTTTAGCATGTTTTGAACTGCAGTCTGCTAGGGCCGAGAAAAGCACCGTAGGAGGTTCCAGGCATGTTCCCTCTTTCCAGGCAAAGGAAAAGGCTGAGAGCCAAAGTGACAGGGTCTGCTCGTGTGTCCTGTTAGGAGGTTTCAGACAAGCTATGCCTTTCAGGCCTAGCTTCTTTACTTTGGGAGTTATTGCTGGACGTTTAGCATGTTTTGAACTGCAGTCTGCTAGGGCTGAGAAAAGCACCGTAGGAGGTTCCAGGCATGTTCCCTCTTTCCAGGCAAAGGAAAAGGCTGAGAGCCAAAGCGACAGGGGCTGCTCGTGTGTCCTGTTAGGAGGTTTCAGACAAGCTATGCCTTTCAGGCCTAGCTTCTTTACTTTGGGAGTTATTGCTGGACGTTTAGCATGTTTTGAACTGCAGTCTGCTAGGGCCGAGAAAAGCACCGTAGGAGGTTCCAGGCATGTTCCCTCTTTCCAGGCAAAGGAAAAGGCTGAGAGCCAAAGCGACAGGGTCTGCTCGTGTGTCCTGTTAGGAGGTTTCAGACAAGCTATGCCTTTCAGGCCTAGCTTCTTTACTTTGGGAGTTATTGCTGGACGTTTAGCATGTTTTGAACTGCAGTCTGCTAGGGCCGAGAAAAGCACCGTAGGAGGTTCCAGGCATGTTCCCTCTTTCCAGGCAAAGGAAAAGGCTGAGAGCCAAAGTGACAGGGTCTGCTCGTGTGTCCTGTTAGGAGGTTTCAGACAAGCTATGCCTTTCAGGCCTCGCTTCTTTACTTTGGGAGTTATTGCTGGACGTTTAGCATGTTTTGAACTGCAGTCTGCTAGGGCCGAGAAAAGCACCGTAGGAGGTTCCAGGCATGTTCCCTCTTTCCAGGCAAAGGAAAAGGCTGAGAGCCAAAGCGACAGGGTCTGCTCGTGTGTCCTGTTAGGAGGTTTCAGACAAGCTATGCCTTTCAGGCCTAGCTTCTTTACTTTGGGAGTTATTGCTGGACGTTTAGCATGTTTTGAACTGCAGTCTGCTAGGGCCGAGAAAAGGGAACATGCCTGGAACCTCCTACGGTGCTTTTCTCGGCCCTAGCAGACTGCAGTTCAAAACATGCTAAACGTCCAGCAATAACTCCCAAAGTAAAGAAGCTAGGCCTGAAAGGCATAGCTTGTCTGAAACCTCCTAACAGGACACACGAGCAGACCCTGTCACTTTGGCTCTCAGCCTTTTCCTTTGCCTGGAAAGAGGGAACATGCCTGGAACCTCCTACGGTGCTTTTCTCGGCCCTAGCAGACTGCAGTTCAAAACATGCTAAACGTCCAGCAATAACTCCCAAAGTAAAGAAGCTAGGCCTGAAAGGCATAGCTTGTCTGAAACCTCCTAACAGGACACACGAGCAGACCCTGTCACTTTTTGGATTTCAGCCTTTTCCTTTGCCTGGAAAGAGGGAACATGCCTGGAACCTCCTACGGTGCTTTTCTCGGCCCTAGCAGACTGCAGTTCAAAACATGCTAAACGTCCAGCAATAACTCCCAAAGTAAAGAAGCTAGGCCTGAAAGGCATAGCTTGTCTGAAACCTCCTAACAGGACACACGAGCAGACCCTGTCGCTTTGGCTCTCAGCCTTTTCCTTTGCCTGGAAAGAGGGAACATGCCTGGAACCTCCTACGGTGCTTTTCTCGGCCCTAGCAGACTGCAGTTCAAAACATGCTAAACGTCCAGCAATAACTCCCAAAGTAAAGAAGCGAGGCCTGAAAGGCATAGCTTGTCTGAAACCTCCTAACAGGACACACGAGCAGACCCTGTCGCTTTGGCTCTCAGCCTTTTCCTTTGCCTGGAAAGAGGGAACATGCCTGGAACCTCCTACGGTGCTTTTCTCGGCCCTAGCAGACTGCAGTTCAAAACATGCTAAACGTCCAGCAATAACTCCCAAAGTAAAGAAGCTAGGCCTGAAAGGCATAGCTTGTCTGAAACCTCCTAACAGGACACACGAGCAGACCCTGTCGCTTTGGCTCTCAGCCTTTTCCTTTGCCTGGAAAGAGGGAACATGCCTGGAACCTCCTACGGTGCTTTTCTCGGCCCTAGCAGACTGCAGTTCAAAACATGCTAAACGTCCAGCAATAACTCCCAAAGTAAAGAAGCTAGGCCTGAAAGGCATAGCTTGTCTGAAACCTCCTAACAGGACACACGAGCAGACCCTGTCGCTTTGGCTCTCAGCCTTTTCCTTTGCCTGGAAAGAGGGAACATGCCTGGAACCTCATACGGTGCTTTTCTCGGCCCTAGCAGACTGCAGTTCAAAACATGCTAAACGTCCAGCAATAACTCCCAAAGTAAAGAAGCTAGGCCTGAAAGGCATAGCTTGTCTGAAACCTCCTAACAGGACACACGAGCAGACCCTGTCACTTTGGCTCTCAGCCTTTTCCTTTGCCTGGAAAGAGGGAACATGCCTGGAACCTCCTACGGTGCTTTTCTCGGCCCTGGCAGACTGCAGTTCAAAACATGCTAAACGTCCAGCAATAACTCCCAAAGTAAAGAAGCTAGGCCTGAAAGGCATAGCTTGTCTGAAACCTCCTAACAGGACACACGAGCAGACCCTGTCACTTTGGCTCTCAGCCTTTTCCTTTGCCTGGAAAGAGGGAACATGCCTGGAACCTCCTACGGTGCTTTTCTCGGCCCTAGCAGACTGCAGTTCAAAACATGCTAAACGTCCAGCAATAACTCCCAAAGTAAAGAAGCTAGGCCTGAAAGGCATAGCTTGTCTGAAACCTCCTAACAGGACACACGAGCAGACCCTGTCGCTTTGGCTCTCAGCCTTTTCCTTTGCCTGGAAAGAGGGAACATGCCTGGAACCTCCTACGGTGCTTTTCTCGGCCCTAGCAGACTGCAGTTCAAAACATGCTAAACGTCCAGCAATAACTCCCAAAGTAAAGAAGCTAGGCCTGAAAGGCATAGCTTGTCTGAAACCTCCTAACAGGACACACGAGCAGACCCTGTCCCTTTGGCTCTCAGCCTTTTCCTTTGCCTGGAAAGAGGGAACATGCCTGGAACCTCCTACGGTGCTTTTCTCGGCCCTAGCAGACTGCAGTTCAAAACATGCTAAACGTCCAGCAATAACTCCCAAAGTAAAGAAGCAAGGCCTGAAAGGCATAGCTTGTCTGAAACCTCCTAACAGGACACACGAGCAGACCCTGTCACTTTGGCTCTCAGCCTTTTCCTTTGCCTGGAAAGAGGGAACATGCCTGGAACCTCCTACGGTGCTTTTCTCGGCCCTAGCAGACTGCAGTTCAAAACATGCTAAACGTCCAGCAATAACTCCCAAAGTAAAGAAGCTAGGCCTGAAAGGCATAGCTTGTCTGAAACCTCCTAACAGGACACACGAGCAGACCCTGTCGCTTTGGCTCTCAGCCTTTTCCTTTGCCTGGAAAGAGGGAACATGCCTGGAACCTCCTACGGTGCTTTTCTCGGCCCTAGCAGACTGCAGTTCAAAACATGCTAAACGTCCAGCAATAACTCCCAAAGTAAAGAAGCTAGGCCTGAAAGGCATAGCTTGTCTGAAACCTCCTAACAGGACACACGAGCAGACCCTGTCGCTTTGACTCTCAGCCTTTTCCTTTGCCTGGAAAGAGGGAACATGCCTGGAACCTCCTACGGTGCTTTTCTCGGCCCTAGCAGACTGCAGTTCAAAACATGCTAAACGTCCAGCAATAACTCCCAAAGTAAAGAAGCTAGGCCTGAAAGGCATAGCTTGTCTGAAACCTCCTAACAGGACACACGAGCAGACCCTGTCACTTTGGCTCTCAGCCTTTTCCTTTGCCTGGAAAGAGGGAACATGCCTGGAACCTCCTACGGTGCTTTTCTCGGCCCTAGCAGACTGCAGTTCAAAACATGCTAAACGTCCAGCAATAACTCCCAAAGTAAAGAAGCTAGGCCTGAAAGGCATAGCTTGTCTGAAACCTCCTAACAGGACACACGAGCAGACCCTGTCACTTTGGCTCTCAGCCTTTTCCTTTGCCTGGAAAGAGGGAACATGCCTGGAACCTCCTACGGTGCTTTTCTCGGCCCTAGCAGACTGCAGTTCAAAACATGCTAAACGTCCAGCAATAACTCCCAAAGTAAAGAAGCTAGGCCTGAAAGGCATAGCTTGTCTGAAACCTCCTAACAGGACACACGAGCAGACCCTGTCGCTTTGGCTCTCAGCCTTTTCCTTTGCCTGGAAAGAGGGAACATGCCTGGAACCTCCTACGGTGCTTTTCTCGGCCCTAGCAGACTGCAGTTCAAAACATGCTAAACGTCCAGCAATAACTCCCAAAGTAAAGAAGCGAGGCCTGAAAGGCATAGCTTGTCTGAAACCTCCTAACAGGACACACGAGCAGACCCTGTCGCTTTGGCTCTCAGCCTTTTCCTTTGCCTGGAAAGAGGGAACATGCCTGGAACCTCCTACGGTGCTTTTCTCGGCCCTAGCAGACTGCAGTTCAAAACATGCTAAACGTCCAGCAATAACTCCCAAAGTAAAGAAGCTAGGCCTGAAAGGCATAGCTTGTCTGAAACCTCCTAACAGGACACACGAGCAGACCCTGTCGCTTTGGCTCTCAGCCTTTTCCTTTGCCTGGAAAGAGGGAACATGCCTGGAACCTCCTACGGTGCTTTTCTCGGCCCTAGCAGACTGCAGTTCAAAACATGCTAAACGTCCAGCAATAACTCCCAAAGTAAAGAAGCTAGGCCTGAAAGGCATAGCTTGTCTGAAACCTCCTAACAGGACACACGAGCAGACCCTGTCGCTTTGGCTCTCAGCCTTTTCCTTTGCCTGGAAAGAGGGAACATGCCTGGAACCTCATACGGTGCTTTTCTCGGCCCTAGCAGACTGCAGTTCAAAACATGCTAAACGTCCAGCAATAACTCCCAAAGTAAAGAAGCTAGGCCTGAAAGGCATAGCTTGTCTGAAACCTCCTAACAGGACACACGAGCAGACCCTGTCGCTTTGGCTCTCAGCCTTTTCCTTTGCCTGGAAAGAGGGAACATGCCTGGAACCTCCTACGGTGCTTTTCTCGGCCCTGGCAGACTGCAGTTCAAAACATGCTAAACGTCCAGCAATAACTCCCAAAGTAAAGAAGCAAGGCCTGAAAGGCATAGCTTGTCTGAAACCTCCTAACAGGACACACGAGCAGACCCTGTCGCTTTGGCTCTCAGCCTTTTCCTTTGCCTGGAAAGAGGGAACATGCCTGGAACCTCCTACGGTGCTTTTCTCGGCCCTAGCAGACTGCAGTTCAAAACATGCTAAACGTCCAGCAATAACTCCCAAAGTAAAGAAGCTAGGCCTGAAAGGCATAGCTTGTCTGAAACCTCCTAACAGGACACACGAGCAGACCCTGTCACTTTGGCTCTCAGCCTTTTCCTTTGCCTGGAAAGAGGGAACATGCCTGGAACCTCCTAAGGTGCTTTTCTCGGCCCTAGCAGACTGCAGTTCAAAACATGCTAAACGTCCAGCAATAACTCCCAAAGTAAAGAAGCGAGGCCTGAAAGGCATAGCTTGTCTGAAACCTCCTAACAGGACACACGAGCAGACCCTGTCACTTTGGCTCTCAGCCTTTTCCTTTGCCTGGAAAGAGGGAACATGCCTGGAACCTCCTACGGTGCTTTTCTCGGCCCTAGCAGACTGCAGTTCAAAACATGCTAAACGTCCAGCAATAACTCCCAAAGTAAAGAAGCTAGGCCTGAAAGGCATAGCTTGTCTGAAACCTCCTAACAGGACACACGAGCAGACCCTGTCACTTTGGCTCTCAGCCTTTTCCTTTGCCTGGAAAGAGGGAACATGCCTGGAACCTCATACGGTGCTTTTCTCGGCCCTAGCAGACTGCAGTTCAAAACATGCTAAACGTCCAGCAATAACTCCCAAAGTAAAGAAGCTAGGCCTGAAAGGCATAGCTTGTCTGAAACCTCCTAACAGGACACACGAGCAGACCCTGTCACTTTGGCTCTCAGCCTTTTCCTTTGCCTGGAAAGAGGGAACATGCCTGGAACCTCCTACGGTGCTTTTCTCGGCCCTAGCAGACTGCAGTTCAAAACATGCTAAACGTCCAGCAATAACTCCCAAAGTAAAGAAGCTAGGCCTGAAAGGCATAGCTTGTCTGAAACCTCCTAACAGGACACACGAGCAGACCCTGTCGCTTTGGCTCTCAGCCTTTTCCTTTGCCTGGAAAGAGGGAACATGCCTGGAACCTCCTACGGTGCTTTTCTCGGCCCTAGCAGACTGCAGTTCAAAACATGCTAAACGTCCAGCAATAACTCCCAAAGTAAAGAAGCTAGGCCTGAAAGGCATAGCTTGTCTGAAACCTCCTAACAGGACACACGAGCAGACCCTGTCGCTTTGGCTCTCAGCCTTTTCCTTTGCCTGGAAAGAGGGAACATGCCTGGAACCTCCTACGGTGCTTTTCTCGGCCCTAGCAGACTGCAGTTCAAAACATGCTAAACGTCCAGCAATAACTCCCAAAGTAAAGAAGCTAGGCCTGAAAGGCATAGCTTGTCTGAAACCTCCTAACAGGACACACGAGCAGACCCTGTCGCTTTGGCTCTCAGCCTTTTCCTTTGCCTGGAAAGAGGGAACATGCCTGGAACCTCCTACGGTGCTTTTCTCGGCCCTAGCAGACTGCAGTTCAAAACATGCTAAACGTCCAGCAATAACTCCCAAAGTAAAGAAGCTAGGCCTGAAAGGCATAGCTTGTCTGAAACCTCCTAACAGGACACACGAGCAGACCCTGTCGCTTTGGCTCTCAGCCTTTTCCTTTGCCTGGAAAGAGGGAACATGCCTGGAACCTCCTACGGTGCTTTTCTCGGCCCTAGCAGACTGCAGTTCAAAACATGCTAAACGTCCAGCAATAACTCCCAAAGTAAAGAAGCTAGGCCTGAAAGGCATAGCTTGTCTGAAACCTCCTAACAGGACACACGAGCAGACCCTGTCGCTTTGGCTCTCAGCCTTTTCCTTTGCCTGGAAAGAGGGAACATGCCTGGAACCTCCTACGGTGCTTTTCTCGGCCCTAGCAGACTGCAGTTCAAAACATGCTAAACGTCCAGCAATAACTCCCAAAGTAAAGAAGCTAGGCCTGAAAGGCATAGCTTGTCTGAAACCTCCTAACAGGACACACGAGCAGACCCTGTCGCTTTGGCTCTCAGCCTTTTCCTTTGCCTGGAAAGAGGGAACATGCCTGGAACCTCCTACGGTGCTTTTCTCGGCCCTAGCAGACTGCAGTTCAAAACATGCTAAACGTCCAGCAATAACTCCCAAAGTAAAGAAGCGAGGCCTGAAAGGCATAGCTTGTCTGAAACCTCCTAACAGGACACACGAGCAGACCCTGTCACTTTGGCTCTCAGCCTTTTCCTTTGCCTGGAAAGAGGGAACATGCCTGGAACCTCCTACGGTGCTTTTCTCGGCCCTAGCAGACTGCAGTTCAAAACATGCTAAACGTCCAGCAATAACTCCCAAAGTAAAGAAGCTAGGCCTGAAAGGCATAGCTTGTCTGAAACCTCCTAACAGGACACACGAGCAGACCCTGTCGCTTTGGCTCTCAGCCTTTTCCTTTGCCTGGAAAGAGGGAACATGCCTGGAACCTCCTACGGTGCTTTTCTCGGCCCTAGCAGACTGCAGTTCAAAACATGCTAAACGTCCAGCAATAACTCCCAAAGTAAAGAAGCTAGGCCTGAAAGGCATAGCTTGTCTGAAACCTCCTAACAGGACACACGAGCAGACCCTGTCGCTTTGGCTCTCAGCCTTTTCCTTTGCCTGGAAAGAGGGAACATGCCTGGAACCTCATACGGTGCTTTTCTCGGCCCTAGCAGACTGCAGTTCAAAACATGCTAAACGTCCAGCAATAACTCCCAAAGTAAAGAAGCTAGGCCTGAAAGGCATAGCTTGTCTGAAACCTCCTAACAGGACACACGAGCAGACCCTGTCGCTTTGGCTCTCAGCCTTTTCCTTTGCCTGGAAAGAGGGAACATGCCTGGAACCTCCTACGGTGCTTTTCTCGGCCCTGGCAGACTGCAGTTCAAAACATGCTAAACGTCCAGCAATAACTCCCAAAGTAAAGAAGCAAGGCCTGAAAGGCATAGCTTGTCTGAAACCTCCTAACAGGACACACGAGCAGACCCTGTCGCTTTGGCTCTCAGCCTTTTCCTTTGCTTGGAAAGAGGGAACATGCCTGGAACTTCCTACGGTGCTTTTCTCGGCCCTAGCAGACTGCAGTTCAAAACATGCTAAACGTCCAGCAATAACTCCCAAAGTAAAGAAGCTAGGCCTGAAAGGCATAGCTTGTCTGAAACCTCCTAACAGGACACACGAGCAGACCCTGTCACTTTGGCTCTCAGCCTTTTCCTTTGCCTGGAAAGAGGGAACATGCCTGGAACCTCCTACGGTGCTTTTCTCGGCCCTAGCAGACTGCAGTTCAAAACATGCTAAACGTCCAGCAATAACTCCCAAAGTAAAGAAGCGAGGCCTGAAAGGCATAGCTTGTCTGAAACCTCCTAACAGGACACACGAGCAGACCCTGTCACTTTGGCTCTCAGCCTTTTCCTTTGCCTGGAAAGAGGGAACATGCCTGGAACCTCCTACGGTGCTTTTCTCGGCCCTAGCAGACTGCAGTTCAAAACATGCTAAACGTCCAGCAATAACTCCCAAAGTAAAGAAGCTAGGCCTGAAAGGCATAGCTTGTCTGAAACCTCCTAACAGGACACACGAGCAGCCCCTGTCACTTTGGCTCTCAGCCTTTTCCTTTGCCTGGAAAGAGGGAACATGCCTGGAACCTCCTACGGTGCTTTTCTCGGCCCTAGCAGACTGCAGTTCAAAACATGCTAAACGTCCAGCAATAACTCCCAAAGTAAAGAAGCTAGGCCTGAAAGGCATAGCTTGTCTGAAACCTCCTAACAGGACACACGAGCAGACCCTGTCACTTTGGCTCTCAGCCTTTTCCTTTGCCTGGAAAGAGGGAACATGCCTGGAACCTCCTACGGTGCTTTTCTCGGCCCTAGCAGACTGCAGTTCAAAACATGCTAAACGTCCAGCAATAACTCCCAAAGTAAAGAAGCTAGGCCTGAAAGGCATAGCTTGTCTGAAACCTCCTAACAGGACACACGAGCAGACCCTGTCGCTTTGGCTCTCAGCCTTTTCCTTTGCCTGGAAAGAGGGAACATGCCTGGAACCTCCTACGGTGCTTTTCTCGGCCCTAGCAGACTGCAGTTCAAAACATGCTAAACGTCCAGCAATAACTCCCAAAGTAAAGAAGCTAGGCCTGAAAGGCATAGCTTGTCTGAAACCTCCTAACAGGACACACGAGCAGACCCTGTCACTTTGGCTCTCAGCCTTTTCCTTTGCCTGGAAAGAGGGAACATGCCTGGAACCTCCTACGGTGCTTTTCTCGGCCCTAGCAGACTGCAGTTCAAAACATGCTAAACGTCCAGCAATAACTCCCAAAGTAAAGAAGCTAGGCCTGAAAGGCATAGCTTGTCTGAAACCTCCTAACAGGACACACGAGCAGACCCTGTCGCTTTGGCTCTCAGCCTTTTCCTTTGCCTGGAAAGAGGGAACATGCCTGGAACCTCCTACGGTGCTTTTCTCGGCCCTAGCAGACTGCAGTTCAAAACATGCTAAACGTCCAGCAATAACTCCCAAAGTAAAGAAGCTAGGCCTGAAAGGCATAGCTTGTCTGAAACCTCCTAACAGGACACACGAGCAGACCCTGTCGCTTTGGCTCTCAGCCTTTTCCTTTGCCTGGAAAGAGGGAACATGCCTGGAACCTCCTACGGTGCTTTTCTCGGCCCTAGCAGACTGCAGTTCAAAACATGCTAAACGTCCAGCAATAACTCCCAAAGTAAAGAAGCGAGGCCTGAAAGGCATAGCTTGTCTGAAACCTCCTAACAGGACACACGAGCAGACCCTGTCACTTTGGCTCTCAGCCTTTTCCTTTGCCTGGAAAGAGGGAACATGCCTGGAACCTCCTACGGTGCTTTTCTCGGCCCTAGCAGACTGCAGTTCAAAACATGCTAAACGTCCAGCAATAACTCCCAAAGTAAAGAAGCTAGGCCTGAAAGGCATAGCTTGTCTGAAACCTCCTAACAGGACACACGAGCAGACCCTGTCGCTTTGACTCTCAGCCTTTTCCTTTGCTTGGAAAGAGGGAACATGCCTGGAACCTCCTACGGTGCTTTTCTCGGCCCTAGCAGACTGCAGTTCAAAACATGCTAAACGTCCAGCAATAACTCCCAAAGTAAAGAAGCTAGGCCTGAAAGGCATAGCTTGTCTGAAACCTCCTAACAGGACACACGAGCAGACCCTGTCGCTTTGGCTCTCAGCCTTTTCCTCTGCCTGGAAAGAGGGAACATGCCTGGAACCTCCTACGGTGCTTTTCTCGGCCCTAGCAGACTGCAGTTCAAAACATGCTAAACGTCCAGCAATAACTCCCAAAGTAAAGAAGCTAGGTCTGAAAGGCATAGCTTGTCTGAAACCTCCTAACAGGACACACGAGCAGACCCTGTCGCTTTGGCTCTCAGCCTTTTCCTTTGCCTGGAAAGAGGGAACATGCCTGGAACCTCCTACGGTGCTTTTCTCGGCCCTAGCAGACTGCAGTTCAAAACATGCTAAACGTCCAGCAATAACTCCCAAAGTAAAGAAGCTAGGCCTGAAAGGCATAGCTTGTCTGAAACCTCCTAACAGGACACACGAGCAGACCCTGTCGCTTTGGCTCTCAGCCTTTTCCTTTGCCTGGAAAGAGGGAACATGCCTGGAACCTCCTACGGTGCTTTTCTCGGCCCTAGCAGACTGCAGTTCAAAACATGCTAAACGTCCAGCAATAACTCCCAAAGTAAAGAAGCTAGGTCTGAAAGGCATAGCTTGTCTGAAACCTCCTAACAGGACACACGAGCAGACCCTGTCGCTTTGGCTCTCAGCCTTTTCCTTTGCCTGGAAAGAGGGAACATGCCTGGAACCTCCTACGGTGCTTTTCTCGGCCCTAGCAGACTGCAGTTCAAAACATGCTAAACGTCCAGCAATAACTCCCAAAGTAAAGAAGCTAGGCCTGAAAGGCATAGCTTGCCTGAAACCTCCTAACAGGACACACGAGCAGACCCTGTCACTTTGGCTCTCAGCCTTTTCCTTTGCCTGGAAAGAGGGAACATGCCTGGAACATCCTACGGTGCTTTTCTCGGCCCTAGCAGACTGCAGTTCAAAACATGCTAAACGTCCAGCAATAACTCCCAAAGTAAAGAAGCGAGGCCTGAAAGGCATAGCTTGTCTGAAACCTCCTCACAGGACACACGAGCAGACCCTGTCACTTTGGCTCTCAGCCTTTTCCTTTGCCTGGAAAGAGGGAACATGCCTGGAACCTCCTACGGTGCTTTTCTCGGCCCTAGCAGACTGCAGTTCAAAACATGCTAAACGTCCAGCAATAACTCCCAAAGTAAAGAAGCTAGGCCTGAAAGGCATAGCTTGTCTGATACCTCCTAACAGGACACACGAGCAGACCCTGTCGCTTTGGCTCTCAGCCTTTTCCTTTGCCTGGAAAGAGGGAACATGCCTGGAACCTCCTACGGTGCTTTTCTCGGCCCTAGCAGACTGCAGTTCAAAACATGCTAAACGTCCAGCAATAACTCCCAAAGAAGCTAGGCCTGAAAGGCATAGCTTGTCTGAAACCTCCTAACAGGACACACGAGCAGACCCTTTCACTTTGGCTCTCAGCCTTTTCCTTTGCCTGGAAAGAGGGAACATGCCTGGAACCTCCTACGGTGCTTTTCTCGGCCCTAGCAGACTGCAGTTCAAAACATGCTAAACGTCCAGCAATAACTCCCAAAGTAAAGAAGCTAGGCCTGAAAGGCATAGCTTGTCTGAAACCTCCTAACAGGACACACGAGCAGACCCTGTCACTTTGGCTCTCAGCCTTTTCCTTTGCCTGGAAAGAGGGAACATGCCTGGAACCTCCTACGGTGCTTTTCTCGGCCCTAGCAGACTGCAGTTCAAAACATGCTAAACGTCCAGCAATAACTCCCAAAGTAAAGAAGCTAGGCCTGAAAGGCATAGCTTGTCTGAAACCTCCTAACAGGACACACGAGCAGACCCTGTCACTTTGGCTCTCAGCCTTTTCCTTTGCCTGGAAAGAGGGAACATGCCTGGAACCTCCTACGGTGCTTTTCTCGGCCCTAGCAGACTGCAGTTCAAAACATGCTAAACGTCCAGCAATAACTCCCAAAGTAAAGAAGCTAGGCCTGAAAGGCATAGCTTGTCTGAAACCTCCTAACAGGACACACGAGCAGACCCTGTCGCTTTGGCTCTCAGCCTTTTCCTTTGCCTGGAAAGAGGGAACATGCCTGGAACCTCCTACGGTGCTTTTCTCGGCCCTGGCAGACTGCAGTTCAAAACATGCTAAACGTCCAGCAATAACTCCCAAAGTAAAGAAGCAAGGCCTGAAAGGCATAGCTTGTCTGAAACCTCCTAACAGGACACACGAGCAGACCCTGTCGCTTTGGCTCTCAGCCTTTTCCTTTGCTTGGAAAGAGGGAACATGCCTGGAACTTCCTACGGTGCTTTTCTCGGCCCTAGCAGACTGCAGTTCAAAACATGCTAAACGTCCAGCAATAACTCCCAAAGTAAAGAAGCTAGGCCTGAAAGGCATAGCTTGTCTGAAACCTCCTAACAGGACACACGAGCAGACCCTGTCGCTTTGGCTCTCAGCCTTTTCCTTTGCCTGGAAAGAGGGAACATGCCTGGAACCTCCTACGGTGCTTTTCTCGGCCCTAGCAGACTGCAGTTCAAAACATGCTAAACGTCCAGCAATAACTCCCAAAGTAAAGAAGCGAGGCCTGAAAGGCATAGCTTGTCTGAAACCTCCTAACAGGACACACGAGCAGACCCTGTCACTTTGGCTCTCAGCCTTTTCCTTTGCCTGGAAAGAGGGAACATGCCTGGAACCTCCTACGGTGCTTTTCTCGGCCCTAGCAGACTGCAGTTCAAAACATGCTAAACGTCCAGCAATAACTCCCAAAGTAAAGAAGCTAGGCCTGAAAGGCATAGCTTGTCTGAAACCTCCTAACAGGACACACGAGCAGCCCCTGTCACTTTGGCTCTCAGCCTTTTCCTTTGCCTGGAAAGAGGGAACATGCCTGGAACCTCCTACGGTGCTTTTCTCGGCCCTAGCAGACTGCAGTTCAAAACATGCTAAACGTCCAGCAATAACTCCCAAAGTAAAGAAGCTAGGCCTGAAAGGCATAGCTTGTCTGAAACCTCCTAACAGGACACACGAGCAGACCCTGTCACTTTGGCTCTCAGCCTTTTCCTTTGCCTGGAAAGAGGGAACATGCCTGGAACCTCCTACGGTGCTTTTCTCGGCCCTAGCAGACTGCAGTTCAAAACATGCTAAACGTCCAGCAATAACTCCCAAAGTAAAGAAGCTAGGCCTGAAAGGCATAGCTTGTCTGAAACCTCCTAACAGGACACACGAGCAGACCCTGTCGCTTTGGCTCTCAGCCTTTTCCTTTGCCTGGAAAGAGGGAACATGCCTGGAACCTCCTACGGTGCTTTTCTCGGCCCTAGCAGACTGCAGTTCAAAACATGCTAAACGTCCAGCAATAACTCCCAAAGTAAAGAAGCTAGGCCTGAAAGGCATAGCTTGTCTGAAACCTCCTAACAGGACACACGAGCAGACCCTGTCACTTTGGCTCTCAGCCTTTTCCTTTGCCTGGAAAGAGGGAACATGCCTGGAACCTCCTACGGTGCTTTTCTCGGCCCTAGCAGACTGCAGTTCAAAACATGCTAAACGTCCAGCAATAACTCCCAAAGTAAAGAAGCTAGGCCTGAAAGGCATAGCTTGTCTGAAACCTCCTAACAGGACACACGAGCAGACCCTGTCGCTTTGGCTCTCAGCCTTTTCCTTTGCCTGGAAAGAGGGAACATGCCTGGAACCTCCTACGGTGCTTTTCTCGGCCCTAGCAGACTGCAGTTCAAAACATGCTAAACGTCCAGCAATAACTCCCAAAGTAAAGAAGCTAGGCCTGAAAGGCATAGCTTGTCTGAAACCTCCTAACAGGACACACGAGCAGACCCTGTCGCTTTGGCTCTCAGCCTTTTCCTTTGCCTGGAAAGAGGGAACATGCCTGGAACCTCCTACGGTGCTTTTCTCGGCCCTAGCAGACTGCAGTTCAAAACATGCTAAACGTCCAGCAATAACTCCCAAAGTAAAGAAGCGAGGCCTGAAAGGCATAGCTTGTCTGAAACCTCCTAACAGGACACACGAGCAGACCCTGTCACTTTGGCTCTCAGCCTTTTCCTTTGCCTGGAAAGAGGGAACATGCCTGGAACCTCCTACGGTGCTTTTCTCGGCCCTAGCAGACTGCAGTTCAAAACATGCTAAACGTCCAGCAATAACTCCCAAAGTAAAGAAGCTAGGCCTGAAAGGCATAGCTTGTCTGAAACCTCCTAACAGGACACACGAGCAGACCCTGTCGCTTTGACTCTCAGCCTTTTCCTTTGCTTGGAAAGAGGGAACATGCCTGGAACCTCCTACGGTGCTTTTCTCGGCCCTAGCAGACTGCAGTTCAAAACATGCTAAACGTCCAGCAATAACTCCCAAAGTAAAGAAGCTAGGCCTGAAAGGCATAGCTTGTCTGAAACCTCCTAACAGGACACACGAGCAGACCCTGTCGCTTTGGCTCTCAGCCTTTTCCTCTGCCTGGAAAGAGGGAACATGCCTGGAACCTCCTACGGTGCTTTTCTCGGCCCTAGCAGACTGCAGTTCAAAACATGCTAAACGTCCAGCAATAACTCCCAAAGTAAAGAAGCTAGGTCTGAAAGGCATAGCTTGTCTGAAACCTCCTAACAGGACACACGAGCAGACCCTGTCGCTTTGGCTCTCAGCCTTTTCCTTTGCCTGGAAAGAGGGAACATGCCTGGAACCTCCTACGGTGCTTTTCTCGGCCCTAGCAGACTGCAGTTCAAAACATGCTAAACGTCCAGCAATAACTCCCAAAGTAAAGAAGCTAGGCCTGAAAGGCATAGCTTGTCTGAAACCTCCTAACAGGACACACGAGCAGACCCTGTCGCTTTGGCTCTCAGCCTTTTCCTTTGCCTGGAAAGAGGGAACATGCCTGGAACCTCCTACGGTGCTTTTCTCGGCCCTAGCAGACTGCAGTTCAAAACATGCTAAACGTCCAGCAATAACTCCCAAAGTAAAGAAGCTAGGTCTGAAAGGCATAGCTTGTCTGAAACCTCCTAACAGGACACACGAGCAGACCCTGTCGCTTTGGCTCTCAGCCTTTTCCTTTGCCTGGAAAGAGGGAACATGCCTGGAACCTCCTACGGTGCTTTTCTCGGCCCTAGCAGACTGCAGTTCAAAACATGCTAAACGTCCAGCAATAACTCCCAAAGTAAAGAAGCTAGGCCTGAAAGGCATAGCTTGCCTGAAACCTCCTAACAGGACACACGAGCAGACCCTGTCACTTTGGCTCTCAGCCTTTTCCTTTGCCTGGAAAGAGGGAACATGCCTGGAACATCCTACGGTGCTTTTCTCGGCCCTAGCAGACTGCAGTTCAAAACATGCTAAACGTCCAGCAATAACTCCCAAAGTAAAGAAGCGAGGCCTGAAAGGCATAGCTTGTCTGAAACCTCCTCACAGGACACACGAGCAGACCCTGTCACTTTGGCTCTCAGCCTTTTCCTTTGCCTGGAAAGAGGGAACATGCCTGGAACCTCCTACGGTGCTTTTCTCGGCCCTAGCAGACTGCAGTTCAAAACATGCTAAACGTCCAGCAATAACTCCCAAAGTAAAGAAGCTAGGCCTGAAAGGCATAGCTTGTCTGATACCTCCTAACAGGACACACGAGCAGACCCTGTCGCTTTGGCTCTCAGCCTTTTCCTTTGCCTGGAAAGAGGGAACATGCCTGGAACCTCCTACGGTGCTTTTCTCGGCCCTAGCAGACTGCAGTTCAAAACATGCTAAACGTCCAGCAATAACTCCCAAAGAAGCTAGGCCTGAAAGGCATAGCTTGTCTGAAACCTCCTAACAGGACACACGAGCAGACCCTTTCACTTTGGCTCTCAGCCTTTTCCTTTGCCTGGAAAGAGGGAACATGCCTGGAACCTCCTACGGTGCTTTTCTCGGCCCTAGCAGACTGCAGTTCAAAACATGCTAAACGTCCAGCAATAACTCCCAAAGTAAAGAAGCTAGGCCTGAAAGGCATAGCTTGTCTGAAACCTCCTAACAGGACACACGAGCAGACCCTGTCACTTTGGCTCTCAGCCTTTTCCTTTGCCTGGAAAGAGGGAACATGCCTGGAACCTCCTACGGTGCTTTTCTCGGCCCTAGCAGACTGCAGTTCAAAACATGCTAAACGTCCAGCAATAACTCCCAAAGTAAAGAAGCGAGGCCTGAAAGGCATAGCTTGTCTGAAACCTCCTAACAGGACACACGAGCAGACCCTGTCACTTTGGCTCTCAGCCTTTTCCTTTGCCTGGAAAGAGGGAACATGCCTGGAACCTCCTACGGTGCTTTTCTCGGCCCTAGCAGACTGCAGTTCAAAACATGCTAAACGTCCAGCAATAACTCCCAAAGTAAAGAAGCTAGGCCTGAAAGGCATAGCTTGTCTGAAACCTCCTAACAGGACACACGAGCAGACCCTGTCGCTTTGGCTCTCAGCCTTTTCCTTTGCCTGGAAAGAGGGAACATGCCTGGAACCTCCTACGGTGCTTTTCTCGGCCCTAGCAGACTGCAGTTCAAAACATGCTAAACGTCCAGCAATAACTCCCAAAGTAAAGAAGCTAGGCCTGAAAGGCATAGCTTGTCTGAAACCTCCTAACAGGACACACGAGCAGACCCTGTCACTTTGGCTCTCAGCCTTTTCCTTTGCCTGGAAAGAGGGAACATGCCTGGAACCTCCTACGGTGCTTTTCTCGGCCCTAGCAGACTGCAGTTCAAAACATGCTAAACGTCCAGCAATAACTCCCAAAGTAAAGAAGCGAGGCCTGAAAGGCATAGCTTGTCTGAAACCTCCTAACAGGACACACGAGCAGACCCTGTCGCTTTGGCTCTCAGCCTTTTCCTTTGCCTGGAAAGAGGGAACATGCCTGGAACCTCCTACGGTGCTTTTCTCGGCCCTAGCAGACTGCAGTTCAAAACATGCTAAACGTCCAGCAATAACTCCCAAAGTAAAGAAGCTAGGCCTGAAAGGCATAGCTTGTCTGAAACCTCCTAACAGGACACACGAGCAGACCCTGTCGCTTTGGCTCTCAGCCTTTTCCTTTGCCTGGAAAGAGGGAACATGCCTGGAACCTCCTACGGTGCTTTTCTCGGCCCTAGCAGACTGCAGTTCAAATCATGCTAAACGTCCAGCAATAACTCCCAAAGTAAAGAAGCTAGGCCTGAAAGGCATAGCTTGTCTGAAACCTCCTAACAGGACACACGAGCAGACCCTGTCACTTTGGCTCTCAGCCTTTTCCTTTGCCTGGAAAGAGGGAACATGCCTGGAACCTCCTACGGTGCTTTTCTCGGCCCTAGCAGACTGCAGTTCAAAACATGCTAAACGTCCAGCAATAACTCCCAAAGTAAAGAAGCAAGGCCTGAAAGGCATAGCTTGTCTGAAACCTCCTAACAGGACACACGAGCAGACCCTGTCGCTTTGGCTCTCAGCCTTTTCCTTTGCCTGGAAAGAGGGAACATGCCTGGAACCTCCTACGGTGCTTTTCTCGGCCCTAGCAGACTGCAGTTCAAAACATGCTAAACGTCCAGCAATAACTCCCAAAGTAAAGAAGCTAGGCCTGAAAGGCATAGCTTGTCTGAAACCTCCTAACAGGACACACGAGCAGACCCTGTCGCTTTGGCTCTCAGCCTTTTCCTTTGCCTGGAAAGAGGGAACATGCCTGGAACCTCCTACGGTGCTTTTCTCGGCCCTAGCAGACTGCAGTTCAAAACATGCTAAACGTCCAGCAATAACTCCCAAAGAAGCTAGGCCTGAAAGGCATAGCTTGTCTGAAACCTCCTAACAGGACACACGAGCAGACCCTTTCACTTTGGCTCTCAGCCTTTTCCTTTGCCTGGAAAGAGGGAACATGCCTGGAACCTCCTACGGTGCTTTTCTCGGCCCTAGCAGACTGCAGTTCAAAACATGCTAAACGTCCAGCAATAACTCCCAAAGTAAAGAAGCTAGGCCTGAAAGGCATAGCTTGTCTGAAACCTCCTAACAGGACACACGAGCAGACCCTGTCACTTTGGCTCTCAGCCTTTTCCTTTGCCTGGAAAGAGGGAACATGCCTGGAACCTCCTACGGTGCTTTTCTCGGCCCTAGCAGACTGCAGTTCAAAACATGCTAAACGTCCAGCAATAACTCCCAAAGTAAAGAAGCTAGGCCGGAAAGGCATAGCTTGTCTGAAACCTCCTAACAGGACACACGAGCAGACCCTGTCACTTTGGCTCTCAGCCTTTTCCTTTGCCTGGAAAGAGGGAACATGCCTGGAACCTCCTACGGTGCTTTTCTCGGCCCTAGCAGACTGCAGTTCAAAACATGCTAAACGTCCAGCAATAACTCCCAAAGTAAAGAAGCGAGGCCTGAAAGGCATAGCTTGTCTGAAACCTCCTAACAGGACACACGAGCAGACCCTGTCACTTTGGCTCTCAGCCTTTTCCTTTGCCTGGAAAGAGGGAACATGCCTGGAACCTCCTACGGTGCTTTTCTCGGCCCTAGCAGACTGCAGTTCAAAACATGCTAAACGTCCAGCAATAACTCCCAAAGTAAAGAAGCTAGGCCTGAAAGGCATAGCTTGTCTGAAACCTCCTAACAGGACACACGAGCAGACCCTGTCGCTTTGGCTCTCAGCCTTTTCCTTTGCCTGGAAAGAGGGAACATGCCTGGAACCTCCTACGGTGCTTTTCTCGGCCCTAGCAGACTGCAGTTCAAAACATGCTAAACGTCCAGCAATAACTCCCAAAGTAAAGAAGCTAGGCCTGAAAGGCATAGCTTGTCTGAAACCTCCTAACAGGACACACGAGCAGACCCTGTCACTTTGGCTCTCAGCCTTTTCCTTTGCCTGGAAAGAGGGAACATGCCTGGAACCTCCTACGGTGCTTTTCTCGGCCCTAGCAGACTGCAGTTCAAAACATGCTAAACGTCCAGCAATAACTCCCAAAGTAAAGAAGCGAGGCCTGAAAGGCATAGCTTGTCTGAAACCTCCTAACAGGACACACGAGCAGACCCTGTCGCTTTGGCTCTCAGCCTTTTCCTTTGCCTGGAAAGAGGGAACATGCCTGGAACCTCCTACGGTGCTTTTCTCGGCCCTAGCAGACTGCAGTTCAAAACATGCTAAACGTCCAGCAATAACTCCCAAAGTAAAGAAGCTAGGTCTGAAAGGCATAGCTTGTCTGAAACCTCCTAACAGGACACACGAGCAGACCCTGTCGCTTTGGCTCTCAGCCTTTTCCTTTGCCTGGAAAGAGGGAACATGCCTGGAACCTCCTACGGTGCTTTTCTCGGCCCTAGCAGACTGCAGTTCAAAACATGCTAAACGTCCAGCAATAACTCCCAAAGTAAAGAAGCTAGGCCTGAAAGGCATAGCTTGCCTGAAACCTCCTAACAGGACACACGAGCAGACCCTGTCACTTTGGCTCTCAGCCTTTTCCTTTGCCTGGAAAGAGGGAACATGCCTGGAACATCCTACGGTGCTTTTCTCGGCCCTAGCAGACTGCAGTTCAAAACATGCTAAACGTCCAGCAATAACTCCCAAAGTAAAGAAGCGAGGCCTGAAAGGCATAGCTTGTCTGAAACCTCCTCACAGGACACACGAGCAGACCCTGTCACTTTGGCTCTCAGCCTTTTCCTTTGCCTGGAAAGAGGGAACATGCCTGGAACCTCCTACGGTGCTTTTCTCGGCCCTAGCAGACTGCAGTTCAAAACATGCTAAACGTCCAGCAATAACTCCCAAAGTAAAGAAGCTAGGCCTGAAAGGCATAGCTTGTCTGATACCTCCTAACAGGACACACGAGCAGACCCTGTCGCTTTGGCTCTCAGCCTTTTCCTTTGCCTGGAAAGAGGGAACATGCCTGGAACCTCCTACGGTGCTTTTCTCGGCCCTAGCAGACTGCAGTTCAAAACATGCTAAACGTCCAGCAATAACTCCCAAAGAAGCTAGGCCTGAAAGGCATAGCTTGTCTGAAACCTCCTAACAGGACACACGAGCAGACCCTTTCACTTTGGCTCTCAGCCTTTTCCTTTGCCTGGAAAGAGGGAACATGCCTGGAACCTCCTACGGTGCTTTTCTCGGCCCTAGCAGACTGCAGTTCAAAACATGCTAAACGTCCAGCAATAACTCCCAAAGTAAAGAAGCTAGGCCTGAAAGGCATAGCTTGTCTGAAACCTCCTAACAGGACACACGAGCAGACCCTGTCGCTTTGACTCTCAGCCTTTTCCTTTGCCTGGAAAGAGGGAACATGCCTGGAACCTCCTACGGTGCTTTTCTCGGCCCTAGCAGACTGCAGTTCAAAACATGCTAAACGTCCAGCAATAACTCCCAAAGTAAAGAAGCTAGGCCTGAAAGGCATAGCTTGTCTGAAACCTCCTAACAGGACACACGAGCAGACCCTGTCGCTTTGGCTCTCAGCCTTTTCCTTTGCCTGGAAAGAGGGAACATGCCTGGAACCTCCTACGGTGCTTTTCTCGGCCCTAGCAGACTGCAGTTCAAAACATGCTAAACGTCCAGCAATAACTCCCAAAGTAAAGAAGCGAGGCCTGAAAGGCATAGCTTGTCTGAAACCTCCTAACAGGACACACGAGCAGACCCTGTCACTTTGGCTCTCAGCCTTTTCCTTTGCCTGGAAAGAGGGAACATGCCTGGAACCTCCTACGGTGCTTTTCTCGGCCCTAGCAGACTGCAGTTCAAAACATGCTAAACGTCCAGCAATAACTCCCAAAGTAAAGAAGCTAGGCCTGAAAGGCATAGCTTGTCTGAAACCTCCTAACAGGACACACGAGCAGACCCTGTCGCTTTGGCTCTCAGCCTTTTCCTTTGCCTGGAAAGAGGGAACATGCCTGGAACCTCCTACGGTGCTTTTCTCGGCCCTAGCAGACTGCAGTTCAAAACATGCTAAACGTCCAGCAATAACTCCCAAAGTAAAGAAGCGAGGCCTGAAAGGCATAGCTTGTCTGAAACCTCCTAACAGGACACACGAGCAGACCCTGTCACTTTGGCTCTCAGCCTTTTCCTTTGCCTGGAAAGAGGGAACATGCCTGGAACCTCCTACGGTGCTTTTCTCGGCCCTAGCAGACTGCAGTTCAAAACATGCTAAACGTCCAGCAATAACTCCCAAAGTAAAGAAGCGAGGCCTGAAAGGCATAGCTTGTCTGAAACCTCCTAACAGGATACACGAGCAGACCCTGTCGCTTTGGCTCTCAGCCTTTTCCTTTGCCTGGAAAGAGGGAACATGCCTGGAACCTCCTACGGTGCTTTTCTCGGCCCTAGCAGACTGCAGTTCAAAACATGCTAAACGTCCAGCAATAACTCCCAAAGTAAAGAAGCTAGGCCTGAAAGGCATAGCTTGTCTGAAACCTCCTAACAGGACACACGAGCAGACCCTGTCGCTTTGGCTCTCAGCCTTTTCCTTTGCCTGGAAAGAGGGAACATGCCTGGAACCTCCTACGGTGCTTTTCTCGGCCCTAGCAGACTGCAGTTCAAATCATGCTAAACGTCCAGCAATAACTCCCAAAGTAAAGAAGCTAGGCCTGAAAGGCATAGCTTGTCTGAAACCTCCTAACAGGACACACGAGCAGACCCTGTCACTTTGGCTCTCAGCCTTTTCCTTTGCCTGGAAAGAGGGAACATGCCTGGAACCTCCTACGGTGCTTTTCTCGGCCCTAGCAGACTGCAGTTCAAAACATGCTAAACGTCCAGCAATAACTCCCAAAGTAAAGAAGCAAGGCCTGAAAGGCATAGCTTGTCTGAAACCTCCTAACAGGACACACGAGCAGACCCTGTCGCTTTGGCTCTCAGCCTTTTCCTTTGCCTGGAAAGAGGGAACATGCCTGGAACCTCCTACGGTGCTTTTCTCGGCCCTAGCAGACTGCAGTTCAAAACATGCTAAACGTCCAGCAATAACTCCCAAAGTAAAGAAGCTAGGCCTGAAAGGCATAGCTTGTCTGAAACCTCCTAACAGGACACACGAGCAGACCCTGTCGCTTTGGCTCTCAGCCTTTTCCTTTGCCTGGAAAGAGGGAACATGCCTGGAACCTCCTACGGTGCTTTTCTCGGCCCTAGCAGACTGCAGTTCAAAACATGCTAAACGTCCAGCAATAACTCCCAAAGTAAAGAAGCTAGGCCTGAAAGGCATAGCTTGTCTGAAACCTCCTAACAGGACACACGAGCAGACCCTGTCACTTTGGCTCTCAGCCTTTTCCTTTGCCTGGAAAGAGGGAACATGCCTGGAACCTCCTACGGTGCTTTTCTCGGCCCTAGCAGACTGCAGTTCAAAACATGCTAAACGTCCAGCAATAACTCCCAAAGTAAAGAAGCTAGGCCTGAAAGGCATAGCTTGTCTGAAACCTCCTAACAGGACACACGAGCAGACCCTGTCACTTTGGCTCTCAGCCTTTTCCTTTGCCTGGAAAGAGGGAACATGCCTGGAACCTCCTACGGTGCTTTTCTCGGCCCTAGCAGACTGCAGTTCAAAACATGCTAAACGTCCAGCAATAACTCCCAAAGTAAAGAAGCTAGGCCTGAAAGGCATAGCTTGTCTGAAACCTCCTAACAGGACACACGAGCAGACCCTGTCGCTTTGGCTCTCAGCCTTTTCCTTTGCCTGGAAAGAGGGAACATGCCTGGAACCTCCTACGGTGCTTTTCTCGGCCCTAGCAGACTGCAGTTCAAAACATGCTAAACGTCCAGCAATAACTCCCAAAGTAAAGAAGCTAGGCCTGAAAGGCATAGCTTGTCTGAAACCTCCTAACAGGACACACGAGCAGACCCTGTCACTTTGGCTCTCAGCCTTTTCCTTTGCCTGGAAAGAGGGAACATGCCTGGAACCTCCTACGGTGCTTTTCTCGGCCCTAGCAGACTGCAGTTCAAAACATGCTAAACGTCCAGCAATAACTCCCAAAGTAAAGAAGCTAGGCCTGAAAGGCATAGCTTGTCTGAAACCTCCTAACAGGACACACGAGCAGACCCTGTCACTTTGGCTCTCAGCCTTTTCCTTTGCCTGGAAAGAGGGAACATGCCTGGAACCTCCTACGGTGCTTTTCTCGGCCCTAGCAGACTGCAGTTCAAAACATGCTAAACGTCCAGCAATAACTTCCAAAGTAAAGAAGCTAGGCCGGAAAGGCATAGCTTGTCTGAAACCTCCTAACAGGACACACGAGCAGACCCTGTCGCTTTGGCTCTCAGCCTTTTCCTTTGCCTGGAAAGAGGGAACATGCCTGGAACCTCCTACGGTGCTTTTCTCGGCCCTAGCAGACTGCAATTCAAAACATGCTAAACGTCCAGCAATAACTCCCAAAGTAAAGAAGCTAGGCCTGAAAGGCATAGCTTGTCTGAAACCTCCTAACAGGACACACGAGCAGACCCTGTCACTTTGGCTCTCAGCCTTTTCCTTTGCCTGGAAAGAGGGAACATGCCTGGAACCTCCTACGGTGCTTTTCTCGGCCCTAGCAGACTGCAGTTCAAAACATGCTAAACATCCAGCAATAACTCCCAAAGTAAAGAAGCTAGGCCTGAAAGGCATAGCTTGTCTGAAACCTCCTAACAGGACACACGAGCAGACCCTGTCGCTTTGGCTCTCAGCCTTTTCCTTTGCCTGGAAAGAGGGAACATGCCTGGAACCTCCTACGGTGCTTTTCTTGGCCCTAGCAGACTGCAGTTCAAAACATGCTAAACGTCAAGCAATAACTCCCAAAGTAAAGAAGCTAGGCCTGAAAGGCATAGCTTGTCTGAAACCTCCTAACAGGACACACGAGCAGACCCTGTCGCTTTGGCTCTCAGCCTTTTCCTTTGCCTGGAAAGAGGGAACATGCCTGGAACCTCCTACGGTGCTTTTCTCGGCCCTAGCAGACTGCAGTTCAAAACATGCTAAACGTCCAGCAATAACTCCCAAAGTAAAGAAGCTAGGCCTGAAAGGCATAGCTTGTCTGAAACCTCCTAACAGGTCACACGAGCAGACCCTGTCGCTTTGGCTCTCAGCCTTTTCCTTTGCCTGGAAAGAGGGAACATGCCTGGAACCTCCTACGGTGCTTTTCTCGGCCCTAGCAGACTGCAGTTCAAAACATGCTAAACGTCCAGCAATAACTCCCAAAGTAAAGAAGCTAGGCCTGAAAGGCATAGCTTGTCTGAAACCTCCTAACAGGTCACACGAGCAGACCCTGTCACTTTGGCTCTCAGCCTTTTCCTTTGCCTGGAAAGAGGGAACATGCCTGGAACCTCCTACGGTGCTTTTCTCGGCCCTAGCAGACTGCAGTTCAAAACATGCTAAACGTCCAGCAATAACTCCCAAAGTAAAGAAGCGAGGCCTGAAAGGCATAGCTTGTCTGAAACCTCCTAACAGGACACACGAGCAGACCCTGTCACTTTGGCTCTCAGCCTTTTCCTTTGCCTGGAAAGAGGGAACATGCCTGGAACCTCCTACGGTGCTTTTCTCGGCCCTAGCAGACTGCAGTTCAAAACATGCTAAACGTCCAGCAATAACTCCCAAAGTAAAGAAGCTAGGCCTGAAAGGCATAGCTTGTCTGAAACCTCCTAACAGGACACACGAGCAGACCCTGTCGCTTTGGCTCTCAGCCTTTTCCTTTGCCTGGAAAGAGGGAACATGCCTGGAACCTCCTACGGTGCTTTTCTCGGCCCTAGCAGACTGCAGTTCAAAACATGCTAAACGTCCAGCAATAACTCCCAAAGTAAAGAAGCTAGGCCTGAAAGGCATAGCTTGTCTGAAACCTCCTAACAGGACACACGAGCAGACCCTGTCGCTTTGGCTCTCAGCCTTTTCCTTTGCCTGGAAAGAGGGAACATGCCTGGAACCTCCTACGGTGCTTTTCTCGGCCCTAGCAGACTGCAGTTCAAAACATGCTAAACGTCCAGCAATAACTCCCAAAGTAAAGAAGCTAGGCCTGAAAGGCATAGCTTGTCTGAAACCTCCTAACAGGACACATGAGCAGACCCTGTCGCTTTGGCTCTCAGCCTTTTCCTTTGCCTGGAAAGAGGGAACATGCCTGGAACCTCCTACGGTGCTTTTCTCGGCCCTAGCAGACTGCAGTTCAAAACATGCTAAACGTCCAGCAATAACTCCCAAAGTAAAGAAGCGAGGCCTGAAAGGCATAGCTTGTCTGAAACCTCCTAACAGGACACACGAGCAGACCCTGTCGCTTTGGCTCTCAGCCTTTTCCTTTGCCTGGAAAGAGGGAACATGCCTGGAACCTCCTACGGTGCTTTTCTCGGCCCTAGCAGACTGCAGTTCAAAACATGCTAAACGTCCAGCAATAACTCCCAAAGTAAAGAAGCTAGGCCTGAAAGGCATAGCTTGTCTGAAACCTCCTAACAGGACACACGAGCAGACCCTGTCACTTTGGCTCTCAGCCTTTTCCTTTGCCTGGAAAGAGGGAACATGCCTGGAACCTCCTACGGTGCTTTTCTCGGCCCTAGCAGACTGCAGTTCAAAACATGCTAAACGTCCAGCAATAACTCCCAAAGTAAAGAAGCGAGGCCTGAAAGGCATAGCTTGTCTGAAACCTCCTAACAGGACACACGAGCAGACCCTGTCACTTTGGCTCTCAGCCTTTTCCTTTGCCTGGAAAGAGGGAACAGGCCTGGAACCTCCTACGGTGCTTTTCTCGGCCCTAGCAGACTGCAGTTCAAAACATGCTAAACGTCCAGCAATAACTCCCAAAGTAAAGAAGCTAGGCCTGAAAGGCATAGCTTGTCTGAAACCTCCTAACAGGACACACGAGCAGACCCTGTCGCTTTGGCTCTCAGCCTTTTCCTTTGCCTGGAAAGAGGGAACATGCCTGGAACCTCCTACGGTGCTTTTCTCGGCCCTAGCAGACTGCAGTTCAAAACATGCTAAACGTCCAGCAATAACTCCCAAAGTAAAGAAGCTAGGCCTGAAAGGCATAGCTTGTCTGAAACCTCCTAACAGGACACACGAGCAGACCCTGTCACTTTGGCTCTCAGCCTTTTCCTTTGCCTGGAAAGAGGGAACATGCCTGGAACCTCCTACGGTGCTTTTCTCGGCCCTAGCAGACTGCAGTTCAAAACATGCTAAACGTCCAGCAATAACTCCCAAAGTAAAGAAGCTAGGCCTGAAAGGCATAGCTTGTCTGAAACCTCCTAACAGGACACACGAGCAGACCCTGTCGCTTTGGCTCTCAGCCTTTTCCTTTGCCTGGAAAGAGGGAACATGCCTGGAACCTCCTACGGTGCTTTTCTCGGCCCTAGCAGACTGCAGTTCAAAACATGCTAAACGTCCAGCAATAACTCCCAAAGTAAAGAAGCTAGGCCTGAAAGGCATAGCTTGTCTGAAACCTCCTAACAGGACACACGAGCAGACCCTGTCGCTTTGGCTCTCAGCCTTTTCCTTTGCCTGGAAAGAGGGAACATGCCTGGAACCTCCTACGGTGCTTTTCTCGGCCCTAGCAGACTGCAGTTCAAAACATGCTAAACGTCCAGCAATAACTCCCAAAGTAAAGAAGCGAGGCCTGAAAGGCATAGCTTGTCTGAAACCTCCTAACAGGACACACGAGCAGACCCTGTCGCTTTGGCTCTCAGCCTTTTCCTTTGCCTGGAAAGAGGGAACATGCCTGGAACCTCCTACGGTGCTTTTCTCGGCCCTAGCAGACTGCAGTTCAAAACATGCTAAACGTCCAGCAATAACTCCCAAAGTAAAGAAGCTAGGCCTGAAAGGCATAGCTTGTCTGAAACCTCCTAACAGGACACACGAGCAGACCCTGTCACTTTGGCTCTCAGCCTTTTCCTTTGCCTGGAAAGAGGGAACATGCCTGGAACCTCCTACGGTGCTTTTCTCGGCCCTAGCAGACTGCAGTTCAAAACATGCTAAACGTCCAGCAATAACTCCCAAAGTAAAGAAGCTAGGCCTGAAAGGCATAGCTTGTCTGAAACCTCCTAACAGGACACACGAGCAGACCCTGTCACTTTGGCTCTCAGCCTTTTCCTTTGCCTGGAAAGAGGGAACATGCCTGGAACCTCCTACGGTGCTTTTCTCGGCCCTAGCAGACTGCAGTTCAAAACATGCTAAACGTCCAGCAATAACTCCCAAAGTAAAGAAGCGAGGCCTGAAAGGCATAGCTTGTCTGAAACCTCCTAACAGGACACACGAGCAGACCCTGTCGCTTTGGCTCTCAGCCTTTTCCTTTGCCTGGAAAGAGGGAACATGCCTGGAACCTCCTACGGTGCTTTTCTCGGCCCTAGCAGACTGCAGTTCAAAACATGCTAAACGTCCAGCAATAACTCCCAAAGTAAAGAAGCGAGGCCTGAAAGGCATAGCTTGTCTGAAACCTCCTAACAGGACACACGAGCAGACCCTGTCGCTTTGGCTCTCAGCCTTTTCCTTTGCCTGGAAAGAGGGAACATGCCTGGAACCTCCTACGGTGCTTTTCTCGGCCCTAGCAGACTGCAGTTCAAAACATGCTAAACGTCCAGCAATAACTCCCAAAGTAAAGAAGCTAGGCCTGAAAGGCATAGCTTGTCTGAAACCTCCTAACAGGACACACGAGCAGACCCTGTCGCTTTGGCTCTCAGCCTTTTCCTTTGCCTGGAAAGAGGGAACATGCCTGGAACCTCCTACGGTGCTTTTCTCGGCCCTAGCAGACTGCAGTTCAAAACATGCTAAACGTCCAGCAATAACTCCCAAAGTAAAGAAGCTAGGCCTGAAAGGCATAGCTTGTCTGAAACCTCCTAACAGGACACACGAGCAGACCCTGTCGCTTTGGCTCTCAGCCTTTTCCTTTGCCTGGAAAGAGGGAACATGCCTGGAACCTCCTACGGTGCTTTTCTCGGCCCTAGCAGACTGCAGTTCAAAACATGCTAAACGTCCAGCAATAACTCCCAAAGTAAAGAAGCTAGGCCTGAAAGGCATAGCTTGTCTGAAACCTCCTAACAGGACACACGAGCAGACCCTGTCGCTTTGACTCTCAGCCTTTTCCTTTGCCTGGAAAGAGGGAACATGCCTGGAACCTCCTACGGTGCTTTTCTCGGCCCTAGCAGACTGCAGTTCAAAACATGCTAAACGTCCAGCAATAACTCCCAAAGTAAAGAAGCTAGGCCTGAAAGGCATAGCTTGTCTGAAACCTCCTAACAGGACACACGAGCAGACCCTGTCACTTTGGCTCTCAGCCTTTTCCTTTGCCTGGAAAGAGGGAACATGCCTGGAACCTCCTACGGTGCTTTTCTCGGCCCTAGCAGACTGCAGTTCAAAACATGCTAAACGTCCAGCAATAACTCCCAAAGTAAAGAAGCTAGGCCTGAAAGGCATAGCTTGTCTGAAACCTCCTAACAGGACACACGAGCAGACCCTGTCGCTTTGGCTCTCAGCCTTTTCCTTTGCCTGGAAAGAGGGAACATGCCTGGAACCTCCTACGGTGCTTTTCTCGGCCCTAGCAGACTGCAGTTCAAAACATGCTAAACGTCCAGCAATAACTCCCAAAGTAAAGAAGCTAGGCCTGAAAGGCATAGCTTGTCTGAAACCTCCTAACAGGACACACGAGCAGACCCTGTCACTTTGGCTCTCAGCCTTTTCCTTTGCCTGGAAAGAGGGAACATGCCTGGAACCTCCTACGGTGCTTTTCTCGGCCCTAGCAGACTGCAGTTCAAAACATGCTAAACGTCCAGCAATAACTCCCAAAGTAAAGAAGCTAGGCCTGAAAGGCATAGCTTGTCTGAAACCTCCTAACAGGACACACGAGCAGACCCTGTCACTTTGGCTCTCAGCCTTTTCCTTTGCCTGGAAAGAGGGAACATGCCTGGAACCTCCTACGGTGCTTTTCTCGGCCCTAGCAGACTGCAGTTCAAAACATGCTAAACGTCCAGCAATAACTTCCAAAGTAAAGAAGCTAGGCCGGAAAGGCATAGCTTGTCTGAAACCTCCTAACAGGACACACGAGCAGACCCTGTCACTTTGGCTCTCAGCCTTTTCCTTTGCCTGGAAAGAGGGAACATGCCTGGAACCTCCTACGGTTCTTTTCTCGGCCCTAGCAGACTGCAATTCAAAACATGCTAAACGTCCAGCAATAACTCCCAAAGTAAAGAAGCTAGGCCTGAAAGGCATAGCTTGTCTGAAACCTCCTAACAGGACACACGAGCAGACCCTGTCACTTTGGCTCTCAGCCTTTTCCTTTGCCTGGAAAGAGGGAACATGCCTGGAACCTCCTACGGTGCTTTTCTCGGCCCTAGCAGACTGCAGTTCAAAACATGCTAAACGTCCAGCAATAACTCCCAAAGTAAAGAAGCTAGGCCTGAAAGGCATAGCTTGTCTGAAACCTCCTAACAGGACACACGAGCAGACCCTGTCACTTTGGCTCTCAGCCTTTTCCTTTGCCTGGAAAGAGGGAACATGCCTGGAACCTCCTACGGTGCTTTTCTCGGCCCTAGTAGACTGCAGTTCAAAACATGCTAAACGTCCAGCAATAACTCCCAAAGTAAAGAAGCTAGGCCTGAAAGGCATAGCTTGTCTGAAACCTCCTAACAGGACACACGAGCAGACCCTGTCGCTTTGGCTCTCAGCCTTTTCCTTTGCCTGGAAAGAGGGAACATGCCTGGAACCTCCTACGGTGCTTTTCTCGGCCCTAGCAGACTGCAGTTCAAAACATGCTAAACGTCCAGCAATAACTCCCAAAGTAAAGAAGCTAGGCCTGAAAGGCATAGCTTGTCTGAAACCTCCTAACAGGACACACGAGCAGACCCTGTCGCTTTGGCTCTCAGCCTTTTCCTTTGCCTGGAAAGAGGGAACATGCCTGGAACCTCCTACGGTGCTTTTCTCGGCCCTAGCAGACTGCAGTTCAAAACATGCTAAACGTCCAGCAATAACTCCCAAAGTAAAGAAGCTAGGCCTGAAAGGCATAGCTTGTCTGAAACCTCCTAACAGGACACACGAGCAGACCCTGTCGCTTTGGCTCTCAGCCTTTTCCTTTGCCTGGAAAGAGGGAACATGCCTGGAACCTCCTACGGTGCTTTTCTCGGCCCTAGCAGACTGCAGTTCAAAACATGCTAAACGTCCAGCAATAACTCCCAAAGTAAAGAAGCGAGGCCTGAAAGGCATAGCTTGTCTGAAACCTCCTAACAGGACACACGAGCAGACCCTGTCGCTTTGGCTCTCAGCCTTTTCCTTTGCCTGGAAAGAGGGAACATGCCTGGAACCTCCTACGGTGCTTTTCTCGGCCCTAGCAGACTGCAGTTCAAAACATGCTAAACGTCCAGCAATAACTCCCAAAGTAAAGAAGCTAGGCCTGAAAGGCATAGCTTGTCTGAAACCTCCTAACAGGACACACGAGCAGACCCTGTCACTTTGGCTCTCAGCCTTTTCCTTTGCCTGGAAAGAGGGAACATGCCTGGAACCTCCTACGGTGCTTTTCTCGGCCCTAGCAGACTGCAGTTCAAAACATGCTAAACGTCCAGCAATAACTCCCAAAGTAAAGAAGCTAGGCCTGAAAGGCATAGCTTGTCTGAAACCTCCTAACAGGACACACGAGCAGACCCTGTCACTTTGGCTCTCAGCCTTTTCCTTTGCCTGGAAAGAGGGAACATGCCTGGAACCTCCTACGGTGCTTTTCTCGGCCCTAGCAGACTGCAGTTCAAAACATGCTAAACGTCCAGCAATAACTCCCAAAGTAAAGAAGCTAGGCCTGAAAGGCATAGCTTGTCTGAAACCTCCTAACAGGACACACGAGCAGACCCTGTCGCTTTGGCTCTCAGCCTTTTCCTTTGCCTGGAAAGAGGGAACATGCCTGGAACCTCCTACGGTGCTTTTCTCGGCCCTAGCAGACTGCAGTTCAAAACATGCTAAACGTCCAGCAATAACTCCCAAAGTAAAGAAGCGAGGCCTGAAAGGCATAGCTTGTCTGAAACCTCCTAACAGGACACACGAGCAGACCCTGTTGCTTTGGCTCTCAGCCTTTTCCTTTGCCTGGAAAGAGGGAACATGCCTGGAACCTCCTACGGTGCTTTTCTCGGCCCTAGCAGACTGCAGTTCAAAACATGCTAAACGTCCAGCAATAACTCCCAAAGTAAAGAAGCTAGGCCTGAAAGGCATAGCTTGTCTGAAACCTCCTAACAGGACACACGAGCAGACCCTGTCGCTTTGGCTCTCAGCCTTTTCCTTTGCCTGGAAAGAGGGAACATGCCTGGAACCTCCTACGGTGCTTTTCTCGGCCCTAGCAGACTGCAGTTCAAAACATGCTAAACGTCCAGCAATAACTCCCAAAGTAAAGAAGCTAGGCCTGAAAGGCATAGCTTGTCTGAAACCTCCTAACAGGACACACGAGCAGACCCTGTCGCTTTGGCTCTCAGCCTTTTCCTTTGCCTGGAAAGAGGGAACATGCCTGGAACCTCCTACGGTGCTTTTCTCGGCCCTAGCAGACTGCAGTTCAAAACATGCTAAACGTCCAGCAATAACTCCCAAAGTAAAGAAGCGAGGCCTGAAAGGCATAGCTTGTCTGAAACCTCCTAACAGGACACACGAGCAGACCCTGTCGCTTTGGCTCTCAGCCTTTTCCTTTGCCTGGAAAGAGGGAACATGCCTGGAACCTCCTACGGTGCTTTTCTCGGCCCTAGCAGACTGCAGTTCAAAACATGCTAAACGTCCAGCAATAACTCCCAAAGTAAAGAAGCTAGGCCTGAAAGGCATAGCTTGTCTGAAACCTCCTAACAGGACACACGAGCAGACCCTGTCACTTTGGCTCTCAGCCTTTTCCTTTGCCTGGAAAGAGGGAACATGCCTGGAACCTCCTACGGTGCTTTTCTCGGCCCTAGCAGACTGCAGTTCAAAACATGCTAAACGTCCAGCAATAACTCCCAAAGTAAAGAAGCTAGGCCTGAAAGGCATAGCTTGTCTGAAACCTCCTAACAGGACACACGAGCAGACCCTGTCACTTTGGCTCTCAGCCTTTTCCTTTGCCTGGAAAGAGGGAACATGCCTGGAACCTCCTACGGTGCTTTTCTCGGCCCTAGCAGACTGCAGTTCAAAACATGCTAAACGTCCAGCAATAACTCCCAAAGTAAAGAAGCTAGGCCTGAAAGGCATAGCTTGTCTGAAACCTCCTAACAGGACACACGAGCAGACCCTGTCGCTTTGGCTCTCAGCCTTTTCCTTTGCCTGGAAAGAGGGAACATGCCTGGAACCTCCTACGGTGCTTTTCTCGGCCCTAGCAGACTGCAGTTCAAAACATGCTAAACGTCCAGCAATAACTCCCAAAGTAAAGAAGCTAGGCCTGAAAGGCATAGCTTGTCTGAAACCTCCTAACAGGACACACGAGCAGACCCTGTCGCTTTGGCTCTCAGCCTTTTCCTTTGCCTGGAAAGAGGGAACATGCCTGGAACCTCCTACGGTGCTTTTCTCGGCCCTAGCAGACTGCAGTTCAAAACATGCTAAACGTCCAGCAATAACTCCCAAAGTAAAGAAGCTAGGCCTGAAAGGCATAGCTTGTCTGAAACCTCCTAACAGGACACACGAGCAGACCCTGTCACTTTGGCTCTCAGCCTTTTCCTTTGCCTGGAAAGAGGGAACATGCCTGGAACCTCCTACGGTGCTTTTCTCGGCCCTAGCAGACTGCAGTTCAAAACATGCTAAACGTCCAGCAATAACTTCCAAAGTAAAGAAGCTAGGCCTGAAAGGCATAGCTTGTCTGAAACCTCCTAACAGGACACACGAGCAGACCCTGTCACTTTGGCTCTCAGCCTTTTCCTTTGCCTGGAAAGAGGGAACATGCCTGGAACCTCCTACGGTGCTTTTCTCGGCCCTAGCAGACTGCAGTTCAAAACATGCTAAACGTCCAGCAATAACTCCCAAAGTAAAGAAGCTAGGCCTGAAAGGCATAGCTTGTCTGAAACCTCCTAACAGGACACACGAGCAGACCCTGTCACTTTGGCTCTCAGCCTTTTCCTTTGCCTGGAAAGAGGGAACATGCCTGGAACCTCCTACGGTGCTTTTCTCGGCCCTAGCAGACTGCAGTTCAAAACATGCTAAACGTCCAGCAATAACTCCCAAAGTAAAGAAGCTAGGCCTGAAAGGCATAGCTTGTCTGAAACCTCCTAACAGGACACACGAGCAGACCCTGTCGCTTTGGCTCTCAGCCTTTTCCTTTGCCTGGAAAGAGGGAACATGCCTGGAACCTCCTACGGTGCTTTTCTCGGCCCTAGCAGACTGCAGTTCAAAACATGCTAAACGTCCAGCAATAACTCCCAAAGTAAAGAAGCTAGGCCTGAAAGGCATAGCTTGTCTGAAACCTCCTAACAGGACACACGAGCAGACCCTGTCGCTTTGGCTCTCAGCCTTTTCCTTTGCCTGGAAAGAGGGAACATGCCTGGAACCTCCTACGGTGCTTTTCTCGGCCCTAGCAGACTGCAGTTCAAAACATGCTAAACGTCCAGCAATAACTCCCAAAGTAAAGAAGCGAGGCCTGAAAGGCATAGCTTGTCTGAAACCTCCTAACAGGACACACGAGCAGACCCTGTCACTTTGGCTCTCAGCCTTTTCCTTTGCCTGGAAAGAGGGAACATGCCTGGAACCTCCTACGGTGCTTTTCTCGGCCCTAGCAGACTGCAGTTCAAAACATGCTAAACGTCCAGCAATAACTCCCAAAGTAAAGAAGCTAGGCCTGAAAGGCATAGCTTGTCTGAAACCTCCTAACAGGACACACGAGCAGACCCTGTCGCTTTGGCTCTCAGCCTTTTCCTTTGCCTGGAAAGAGGGAACATGCCTGGAACCTCCTACGGTGCTTTTCTCGGCCCTAGCAGACTGCAGTTCAAAACATGCTAAACGTCCAGCAATAACTCCCAAAGTAAAGAAGCTAGGCCTGAAAGGCATAGCTTGTCTGAAACCTCCTAACAGGACACACGAGCAGACCCTGTCGCTTTGACTCTCAGCCTTTTCCTTTGCCTGGAAAGAGGGAACATGCCTGGAACCTCCTACGGTGCTTTTCTCGGCCCTAGCAGACTGCAGTTCAAAACATGCTAAACGTCCAGCAATAACTCCCAAAGTAAAGAAGCTAGGCCTGAAAGGCATAGCTTGTCTGAAACCTCCTAACAGGACACACGAGCAGACCCTGTCACTTTGGCTCTCAGCCTTTTCCTTTGCCTGGAAAGAGGGAACATGCCTGGAACCTCCTACGGTGCTTTTCTCGGCCCTAGCAGACTGCAGTTCAAAACATGCTAAACGTCCAGCAATAACTCCCAAAGTAAAGAAGCTAGGCCTGAAAGGCATAGCTTGTCTGAAACCTCCTAACAGGACACACGAGCAGACCCTGTCGCTTTGGCTCTCAGCCTTTTCCTTTGCCTGGAAAGAGGGAACATGCCTGGAACCTCCTACGGTGCTTTTCTCGGCCCTAGCAGACTGCAGTTCAAAACATGCTAAACGTCCAGCAATAACTCCCAAAGTAAAGAAGCTAGGCCTGAAAGGCATAGCTTGTCTGAAACCTCCTAACAGGACACACGAGCAGACCCTGTCACTTTGGCTCTCAGCCTTTTCCTTTGCCTGGAAAGAGGGAACATGCCTGGAACCTCCTACGGTGCTTTTCTCGGCCCTAGCAGACTGCAGTTCAAAACATGCTAAACGTCCAGCAATAACTCCCAAAGTAAAGAAGCTAGGCCTGAAAGGCATAGCTTGTCTGAAACCTCCTAACAGGACACACGAGCAGACCCTGTCACTTTGGCTCTCAGCCTTTTCCTTTGCCTGGAAAGAGGGAACATGCCTGGAACCTCCTACGGTGCTTTTCTCGGCCCTAGCAGACTGCAGTTCAAAACATGCTAAACGTCCAGCAATAACTTCCAAAGTAAAGAAGCTAGGCCGGAAAGGCATAGCTTGTCTGAAACCTCCTAACAGGACACACGAGCAGACCCTGTCACTTTGGCTCTCAGCCTTTTCCTTTGCCTGGAAAGAGGGAACATGCCTGGAACCTCCTACGGTTCTTTTCTCGGCCCTAGCAGACTGCAATTCAAAACATGCTAAACGTCCAGCAATAACTCCCAAAGTAAAGAAGCTAGGCCTGAAAGGCATAGCTTGTCTGAAACCTCCTAACAGGACACACGAGCAGACCCTGTCACTTTGGCTCTCAGCCTTTTCCTTTGCCTGGAAAGAGGGAACATGCCTGGAACCTCCTACGGTGCTTTTCTCGGCCCTAGCAGACTGCAGTTCAAAACATGCTAAACGTCCAGCAATAACTCCCAAAGTAAAGAAGCGAGGCCTGAAAGGCATAGCTTGTCTGAAACCTCCTAACAGGACACACGAGCAGACCCTGTCGCTTTGGCTCTCAGCCTTTTCCTTTGCCTGGAAAGAGGGAACATGCCTGGAACCTCCTACGGTGCTTTTCTCGGCCCTAGCAGACTGCAGTTCAAAACATGCTAAACGTCCAGCAATAACTCCCAAAGTAAAGAAGCTAGGCCTGAAAGGCATAGCTTGTCTGAAACCTCCTAACAGGACACACGAGCAGACCCTGTCGCTTTGGCTCTCAGCCTTTTCCTTTGCCTGGAAAGAGGGAACATGCCTGGAACCTCCTACGGTGCTTTTCTCGGCCCTAGCAGACTGCAGTTCAAAACATGCTAAACGTCCAGCAATAACTCCCAAAGTAAAGAAGCTAGGCCTGAAAGGCATAGCTTGTCTGAAACCTCCTAACAGGACACACGAGCAGACCCTGTCGCTTTGGCTCTCAGCCTTTTCCTTTGCCTGGAAAGAGGGAACATGCCTGGAACCTCCTACGGTGCTTTTCTCGGCCCTAGCAGACTGCAGTTCAAAACATGCTAAACGTCCAGCAATAACTCCCAAAGTAAAGAAGCGAGGCCTGAAAGGCATAGCTTGTCTGAAACCTCCTAACAGGACACACGAGCAGACCCTGTCGCTTTGGCTCTCAGCCTTTTCCTTTGCCTGGAAAGAGGGAACATGCCTGGAACCTCCTACGGTGCTTTTCTCGGCCCTAGCAGACTGCAGTTCAAAACATGCTAAACGTCCAGCAATAACTCCCAAAGTAAAGAAGCTAGGCCTGAAAGGCATAGCTTGTCTGAAACCTCCTAACAGGACACACGAGCAGACCCTGTCGCTTTGGCTCTCAGCCTTTTCCTTTGCCTGGAAAGAGGGAACATGCCTGGAACCTCCTACGGTGCTTTTCTCGGCCCTAGCAGACTGCAGTTCAAAACATGCTAAACGTCCAGCAATAACTCCCAAAGTAAAGAAGCGAGGCCTGAAAGGCATAGCTTGTCTGAAACCTCCTAACAGGACACACGAGCAGACCCTGTCGCTTTGGCTCTCAGCCTTTTCCTTTGCCTGGAAAGAGGGAACATGCCTGGAACATCGTACGGTGCTTTTCTCGGCCCTAGCAGACTGCAGTTCAAAACATGCTAAACGTCCAGCAATAACTCCCAAAGTAAAGAAGCTAGGCCTGAAAGGCATAGCTTGTCTGAAACCTCCTAACAGGACACACGAGCAGACCCTGTCGCTTTGGCTCTCAGCCTTTTCCTTTGCCTGGAAAGAGGGAACATGCCTGGAACCTCCTACGGTGCTTTTCTCGGCCCTAGCAGACTGCAGTTCAAAACATGCTAAACGTCCAGCAATAACTCCCAAAGTAAAGAAGCTAGGCCTGAAAGGCATAGCTTGTCTGAAACCTCCTAACAGGACACACGAGCAGACCCTGTCGCTTTGGCTCTCAGCCTTTTCCTTTGCCTGGAAAGAGGGAACATGCCTGGAACCTCCTACGGTGCTTTTCTCGGCCCTAGCAGACTGCAGTTCAAAACATGCTAAACGTCCAGCAATAACTCCCAAAGTAAAGAAGCGAGGCCTGAAAGGCATAGCTTGTCTGAAACCTCCTAACAGGACACACGAGCAGACCCTGTCGCTTTGGCTCTCAGCCTTTTCCTTTGCCTGGAAAGAGGGAACATGCCTGGAACCTCCTACGGTGCTTTTCTCGGCCCTAGCAGACTGCAGTTCAAAACATGCTAAACGTCCAGCAATAACTCCCAAAGTAAAGAAGCTAGGCCTGAAAGGCATAGCTTGTCTGAAACCTCCTAACAGGACACACGAGCAGACCCTGTCGCTTTGGCTCTCAGCCTTTTCCTTTGCCTGGAAAGAGGGAACATGCCTGGAACCTCCTACGGTGCTTTTCTCGGCCCTAGCAGACTGCAGTTCAAAACATGCTAAACGTCCAGCAATAACTCCCAAAGTAAAGAAGCGAGGCCTGAAAGGCATAGCTTGTCTGAAACCTCCTAACAGGACACACGAGCAGACCCTGTCGCTTTGGCTCTCAGCCTTTTCCTTTGCCTGGAAAGAGGGAACATGCCTGGAACATCGTACGGTGCTTTTCTCGGCCCTAGCAGACTGCAGTTCAAAACATGCTAAACGTCCAGCAATAACTCCCAAAGTAAAGAAGCTAGGCCTGAAAGGCATAGCTTGTCTGAAACCTCCTAACAGGACACACGAGCAGACCCTGTCACTTTGGCTCTCAGCCTTTTCCTTTGCCTGGAAAGAGGGAACATGCCTGGAACCTCCTACGGTGCTTTTCTCGGCCCTAGCAGACTGCAGTTCAAAACATGCTAAACGTCCAGCAATAACTTCCAAAGTAAAGAAGCTAGGCCGGAAAGGCATAGCTTGTCTGAAACCTCCTAACAGGACACACGAGCAGACCCTGTCACTTTGGCTCTCAGCCTTTTCCTTTGCCTGGAAAGAGGGAACATGCCTGGAACCTCCTACGGTGCTTTTCTCGGCCCTAGCAGACTGCAATTCAAAACATGCTAAACGTCCAGCAATAACTCCCAAAGTAAAGAAGCTAGGCCTGAAAGGCATAGCTTGTCTGAAACCTCCTAACAGGACACACGAGCAGACCCTGTCACTTTGGCTCTCAGCCTTTTCCTTTGCCTGGAAAGAGGGAACATGCCTGGAACCTCCTACGGTGCTTTTCTCGGCCCTAGCAGACTGCAGTTCAAAACATGCTAAACGTCCAGCAATAACTCCCAAAGTAAAGAAGCGAGGCCTGAAAGGCATAGCTTGTCTGAAACCTCCTAACAGGACACACGAGCAGACCCTGTCGCTTTGGCTCTCAGCCTTTTCCTTTGCCTGGAAAGAGGGAACATGCCTGGAACCTCCTACGGTGCTTTTCTCGGCCCTAGCAGACTGCAGTTCAAAACATGCTAAACGTCCAGCAATAACTCCCAAAGTAAAGAAGCTAGGCCTGAAAGGCATAGCTTGTCTGAAACCTCCTAACAGGACACACGAGCAGACCCTGTCACTTTGGCTCTCAGCCTTTTCCTTTGCCTGGAAAGAGGGAACATGCCTGGAACCTCCTACGGTGCTTTTCTCGGCCCTAGCAGACTGCAGTTCAAAACATGCTAAACGTCCAGCAATAACTCCCAAAGTAAAGAAGCGAGGCCTGAAAGGCATAGCTTGTCTGAAACCTCCTAACAGGACACACGAGCAGACCCTGTCACTTTGGCTCTCAGCCTTTTCCTTTGCCTGGAAAGAGGGAACATGCCTGGAACCTCCTACGGTGCTTTTCTCGGCCCTAGAAGACTGCAGTTCAAAACATGCTAAACGTCCAGCAATAACTCCCAAAGTAAAGAAGCGAGGCCTGAAAGGCATAGCTTGTCTGAAACCTCCTAACAGGACACACGAGCAGACCCTGTCACTTTGGCTCTCAGCCTTTTCCTTTGCCTGGAAAGAGGGAACATGCCTGGAACCTCCTACGGTGCTTTTCTCGGCCCTAGCAGACTGCAGTTCAAAACATGCTAAACGTCCAGCAATAACTCCCAAAGTAAAGAAGCTAGGCCTGAAAGGCATAGCTTGTCTGAAACCTCCTAACAGGACACACGAGCAGACCCTGTCGCTTTGACTCTCAGCCTTTTCCTTTGCCTGGAAAGAGGGAACATGCCTGGAACCTCCTACGGTGCTTTTCTCGGCCCTAGCAGACTGCAGTTCAAAACATGCTAAACGTCCAGCAATAACTCCCAAAGTAAAGAAGCTAGGCCTGAAAGGCATAGCTTGTCTGAAACCTCCTAACAGGACACACGAGCAGACCCTGTCACTTTGGCTCTCAGCCTTTTCCTTTGCCTGGAAAGAGGGAACATGCCTGGAACCTCCTACGGTGCTTTTCTCGGCCCTAGCAGACTGCAGTTCAAAACATGCTAAACGTCCAGCAATAACTCCCAAAGTAAAGAAGCGAGGCCTGAAAGGCATAGCTTGTCTGAAACCTCCTAACAGGACACACGAGCAGACCCTGTCGCTTTGGCTCTCAGCCTTTTCCTTTGCCTGGAAAGAGGGAACATGCCTGGAACCTCCTACGGTGCTTTTCTCGGCCCTAGCAGACTGCAGTTCAAAACATGCTAAACGTCCAGCAATAACTCCCAAAGTAAAGAAGCTAGGCCTGAAAGGCATAGCTTGTCTGAAACCTCCTAACAGGACACACGAGCAGACCCTGTCGCTTTGGCTCTCAGCCTTTTCCTTTGCCTGGAAAGAGGGAACATGCCTGGAACCTCCTACGGTGCTTTTCTCGGCCCTAGCAGACTGCAGTTCAAAACATGCTAAACGTCCAGCAATAACTCCCAAAGTAAAGAAGCTAGGCCTGAAAGGCATAGCTTGTCTGAAACCTCCTAACAGGACACACGAGCAGACCCTGTCACTTTGGCTCTCAGCCTTTTCCTTTGCCTGGAAAGAGGGAACATGCCTGGAACCTCCTACGGTGCTTTTCTCGGCCCTAGCAGACTGCAGTTCAAAACATGCTAAACGTCCAGCAATAACTCCCAAAGTAAAGAAGCGAGGCCTGAAAGGCATAGCTTGTCTGAAACCTCCTAACAGGACACACGAGCAGACCCTGTCGCTTTGGCTCTCAGCCTTTTCCTTTGCCTGGAAAGAGGGAACATGCCTGGAACCTCCTACGGTGCTTTTCTCGGCCCTAGCAGACTGCAGTTCAAAACATGCTAAACGTCCAGCAATAACTCCCAAAGTAAAGAAGCTAGGCCTGAAAGGCATAGCTTGTCTGAAACCTCCTAACAGGACACACGAGCAGACCCTGTCGCTTTGGCTCTCAGCCTTTTCCTTTGCCTGGAAAGAGGGAACATGCCTGGAACCTCCTACGGTGCTTTTCTCGGCCCTAGCAGACTGCAGTTCAAAACATGCTAAACGTCCAGCAATAACTCCCAAAGTAAAGAAGCTAGGCCTGAAAGGCATAGCTTGTCTGAAACCTCCTAACAGGACACACGAGCAGACCCTGTCGCTTTGACTCTCAGCCTTTTCCTTTGCCTGGAAAGAGGGAACATGCCTGGAACCTCCTACGGTGCTTTTCTCGGCCCTAGCAGACTGCAGTTCAAAACATGCTAAACGTCCAGCAATAACTCCCAAAGTAAAGAAGCGAGGCCTGAAAGGCATAGCTTGTCTGAAACCTCCTAACAGGACACACGAGCAGACCCTGTCACTTTGGCTCTCAGCCTTTTCCTTTGCCTGGAAAGAGGGAACATGCCTGGAACCTCCTACGGTGCTTTTCTCGGCCCTAGCAGACTGCAGTTCAAAACATGCTAAACGTCCAGCAATAACTCCCAAAGTAAAGAAGCTAGGCCTGAAAGGCATAGCTTGTCTGAAACCTCCTAACAGGACACACGAGCAGACCCTGTCACTTTGGCTCTCAGCCTTTTCCTTTGCCTGGAAAGAGGGAACATGCCTGGAACCTCCTACGGTGCTTTTCTCGGCCCTAGCAGACTGCAGTTCAAAACATGCTAAACGTCCAGCAATAACTCCCAAAGTAAAGAAGCGAGGCCTGAAAGGCATAGCTTGTCTGAAACCTCCTAACAGGACACACGAGCAGACCCTGTCGCTTTGGCTCTCAGCCTTTTCCTTTGCCTGGAAAGAGGGAACATGCCTGGAACCTCCTACGGTGCTTTTCTCGGCCCTAGCAGACTGCAGTTCAAAACATGCTAAACGTCCAGCAATAACTCCCAAAGTAAAGAAGCTAGGCCTGAAAGGCATAGCTTGTCTGAAACCTCCTAACAGGACACACGAGCAGACCCTGTCGCTTTGGCTCTCAGCCTTTTCCTTTGCCTGGAAAGAGGGAACATGCCTGGAACCTCCTACGGTGCTTTTCTCGGCCCTAGCAGACTGCAGTTCAAAACATGCTAAACGTCCAGCAATAACTCCCAAAGTAAAGAAGCTAGGCCTGAAAGGCATAGCTTGTCTGAAACCTCCTAACAGGACACACGAGCAGACCCTGTCGCTTTGACTCTCAGCCTTTTCCTTTGCCTGGAAAGAGGGAACATGCCTGGAACCTCCTACGGTGCTTTTCTCGGCCCTAGCAGACTGCAGTTCAAAACATGCTAAACGTCCAGCAATAACTCCCAAAGTAAAGAAGCTAGGCCTGAAAGGCATAGCTTGTCTGAAACCTCCTAACAGGACACACGAGCAGACCCTGTCACTTTGGCTCTCAGCCTTTTCCTTTGCCTGGAAAGAGGGAACATGCCTGGAACCTCCTACGGTGCTTTTCTCGGCCCTAGCAGACTGCAGTTCAAAACATGCTAAACGTCCAGCAATAACTCCCAAAGTAAAGAAGCGAGGCCTGAAAGGCATAGCTTGTCTGAAACCTCCTAACAGGACACACGAGCAGACCCTGTCACTTTGGCTCTCAGCCTTTTCCTTTGCCTGGAAAGAGGGAACATGCCTGGAACCTCCTACGGTGCTTTTCTCGGCCCTAGCAGACTGCAGTTCAAAACATGCTAAACGTCCAGCAATAACTCCCAAAGTAAAGAAGCTAGGCCTGAAAGGCATAGCTTGTCTGAAACCTCCTAACAGGACACACGAGCAGACCCTGTCACTTTGGCTCTCAGCCTTTTCCTTTGCCTGGAAAGAGGGAACATGCCTGGAACCTCCTACGGTGCTTTTCTCGGCCCTAGCAGACTGCAGTTCAAAACATGCTAAACGTCCAGCAATAACTCCCAAAGTAAAGAAGCGAGGCCTGAAAGGCATAGCTTGTCTGAAACCTCCTAACAGGACACACGAGCAGACCCTGTCGCTTTGGCTCTCAGCCTTTTCCTTTGCCTGGAAAGAGGGAACATGCCTGGAACCTCCTACGGTGCTTTTCTCGGCCCTAGCAGACTGCAGTTCAAAACATGCTAAACGTCCAGCAATAACTCCCAAAGTAAAGAAGCTAGGCCTGAAAGGCATAGCTTGTCTGAAACCTCCTAACAGGACACACGAGCAGACCCTGTCGCTTTGGCTCTCAGCCTTTTCCTTTGCCTGGAAAGAGGGAACATGCCTGGAACCTCCTACGGTGCTTTTCTCGGCCCTAGCAGACTGCAGTTCAAAACATGCTAAACGTCCAGCAATAACTCCCAAAGTAAAGAAGCTAGGCCTGAAAGGCATAGCTTGTCTGAAACCTCCTAACAGGACACACGAGCAGACCCTGTCGCTTTGACTCTCAGCCTTTTCCTTTGCCTGGAAAGAGGGAACATGCCTGGAACCTCCTACGGTGCTTTTCTCGGCCCTAGCAGACTGCAGTTCAAAACATGCTAAACGTCCAGCAATAACTCCCAAAGTAAAGAAGCTAGGCCTGAAAGGCATAGCTTGTCTGAAACCTCCTAACAGGACACACGAGCAGACCCTGTCACTTTGGCTCTCAGCCTTTTCCTTTGCCTGGAAAGAGGGAACATGCCTGGAACCTCCTACGGTGCTTTTCTCGGCCCTAGCAGACTGCAGTTCAAAACATGCTAAACGTCCAGCAATAACTCCCAAAGTAAAGAAGCGAGGCCTGAAAGGCATAGCTTGTCTGAAACCTCCTAACAGGACACACGAGCAGACCCTGTCGCTTTGGCTCTCAGCCTTTTCCTTTGCCTGGAAAGAGGGAACATGCCTGGAACCTCCTACGGTGCTTTTCTCGGCCCTAGCAGACTGCAGTTCAAAACATGCTAAACGTCCAGCAATAACTCCCAAAGTAAAGAAGCTAGGCCTGAAAGGCATAGCTTGTCTGAAACCTCCTAACAGGACACACGAGCAGACCCTGTCGCTTTGGCTCTCAGCCTTTTCCTTTGCCTGGAAAGAGGGAACATGCCTGGAACCTCCTACGGTGCTTTTCTCGGCCCTAGCAGACTGCAGTTCAAAACATGCTAAACGTCCAGCAATAACTCCCAAAGTAAAGAAGCTAGGCCTGAAAGGCATAGCTTGTCTGAAACCTCCTAACAGGACACACGAGCAGACCCTGTCGCTTTGACTCTCAGCCTTTTCCTTTGCCTGGAAAGAGGGAACATGCCTGGAACCTCCTACGGTGCTTTTCTCGGCCCTAGCAGACTGCAGTTCAAAACATGCTAAACGTCCAGCAATAACTCCCAAAGTAAAGAAGCTAGGCCTGAAAGGCATAGCTTGTCTGAAACCTCCTAACAGGACACACGAGCAGACCCTGTCACTTTGGCTCTCAGCCTTTTCCTTTGCCTGGAAAGAGGGAACATGCCTGGAACCTCCTACGGTGCTTTTCTCGGCCCTAGCAGACTGCAGTTCAAAACATGCTAAACGTCCAGCAATAACTCCCAAAGTAAAGAAGCTAGGCCTGAAAGGCATAGCTTGTCTGAAACCTCCTAACAGGACACACGAGCAGACCCTGTCACTTTGGCTCTCAGCCTTTTCCTTTGCCTGGAAAGAGGGAACATGCCTGGAACCTCCTACGGTGCTTTTCTCGGCCCTAGCAGACTGCAGTTCAAAACATGCTAAACGTCCAGCAATAACTCCCAAAGTAAAGAAGCTAGGCCTGAAAGGCATAGCTTGTCTGAAACCTCCTAACAGGACACACGAGCAGACCCTGTCGCTTTGGCTCTCAGCCTTTTCCTTTGCCTGGAAAGAGGGAACATGCCTGGAACCTCCTACGGTGCTTTTCTCGGCCCTAGCAGACTGCAGTTCAAAACATGCTAAACGTCCAGCAATAACTCCCAAAGTAAAGAAGCTAGGCCTGAAAGGCATAGCTTGTCTGAAACCTCCTAACAGGACACACGAGCAGACCCTGTCACTTTGGCTCTCAGCCTTTTCCTTTGCCTGGAAAGAGGGAACATGCCTGGAACCTCCTACGGTGCTTTTCTCGGCCCTAGCAGACTGCAGTTCAAAACATGCTAAACGTCCAGCAATAACTCCCAAAGTAAAGAAGCTAGGCCTGAAAGGCATAGCTTGTCTGAAACCTCCTAACAGGACACACGAGCAGACCCTGTCACTTTGGCTCTCAGCCTTTTCCTTTGCCTGGAAAGAGGGAACATGCCTGGAACCTCCTACGGTGCTTTTCTCGGCCCTAGCAGACTGCAGTTCAAAACATGCTAAACGTCCAGCAATAACTTCCAAAGTAAAGAAGCTAGGCCGGAAAGGCATAGCTTGTCTGAAACCTCCTAACAGGACACACGAGCAGACCCTGTCACTTTGGCTCTCAGCCTTTTCCTTTGCCTGGAAAGAGGGAACATGCCTGGAACCTCCTACGGTGCTTTTCTCGGCCCTAGCAGACTGCAGTTCAAAACATGCTAAACGTCCAGCAATAACTTCCAAAGTAAAGAAGCTAGGCCGGAAAGGCATAGCTTGTCTGAAACCTCCTAACAGGACACACGAGCAGACCCTGTCGCTTTGGCTCTCAGCCTTTTCCTTTGCCTGGAAAGAGGGAACATGCCTGGAACCTCCTACGGTGCTTTTCTCGGCCCTAGCAGACTGCAGTTCAAAACATGCTAAACGTCCAGCAATAACTCCCAAAGTAAAGAAGCTAGGCCTGAAAGGCATAGCTTGTCTGAAACCTCCTAACAGGTCACACGAGCAGACCCTGTCGCTTTGGCTCTCAGCCTTTTCCTTTGCCTGGAAAGAGGGAACATGCCTGGAACCTCCTACGGTGCTTTTCTCGGCCCTAGCAGACTGCAGTTCAAAACATGCTAAACGTCCAGCAATAACTCCCAAAGTAAAGAAGCTAGGCCTGAAAGGCATAGCTTGTCTGAAACCTCCTAACAGGTCACACGAGCAGACCCTGTCACTTTGGCTCTCAGCCTTTTCCTTTGCCTGGAAAGAGGGAACATGCCTGGAACCTCCTACGGTGCTTTTCTCGGCCCTAGCAGACTGCAGTTCAAAACATGCTAAACGTCCAGCAATAACTCCCAAAGTAAAGAAGCTAGGCCTGAAAGGCATAGCTTGTCTGAAACCTCCTAACAGGACACACGAGCAGACCCTGTCACTTTGGCTCTCAGCCTTTTCCTTTGCCTGGAAAGAGGGAACATGCCTGGAACCTCCTACGGTGCTTTTCTCGGCCCTAGCAGACTGCAGTTCAAAACATGCTAAACGTCCAGCAATAACTCCCAAAGTAAAGAAGCTAGGCCTGAAAGGCATAGCTTGTCTGAAACCTCCTAACAGGACACACGAGCAGACCCTGTCGCTTTGGCTCTCAGCCTTTTCCTTTGCCTGGAAAGAGGGAACATGCCTGGAACCTCCTACGGTGCTTTTCTCGGCCCTAGCAGACTGCAGTTCAAAACATGCTAAACGTCCAGCAATAACTCCCAAAGTAAAGAAGCTAGGCCTGAAAGGCATAGCTTGTCTGAAACCTCCTAACAGGACACACGAGCAGACCCTGTCGCTTTGGCTCTCAGCCTTTTCCTTTGCCTGGAAAGAGGGAACATGCCTGGAACCTCCTACGGTGCTTTTCTCGGCCCTAGCAGACTGCAGTTCAAAACATGCTAAACGTCCAGCAATAACTCCCAAAGTAAAGAAGCTAGGCCTGAAAGGCATAGCTTGTCTGAAACCTCCTAACAGGACACACGAGCAGACCCTGTCACTTTGGCTCTCAGCCTTTTCCTTTGCCTGGAAAGAGGGAACATGCCTGGAACCTCCTACGGTGCTTTTCTCGGCCCTAGCAGACTGCAGTTCAAAACATGCTAAACGTCCAGCAATAACTCCCAAAGTAAAGAAGCTAGGCCTGAAAGGCATAGCTTGTCTGAAACCTCCTAACAGGACACACGAGCAGACCCTGTCACTTTGGCTCTCAGCCTTTTCCTTTGCCTGGAAAGAGGGAACATGCCTGGAACCTCCTACGGTGCTTTTCTCGGCCCTAGCAGACTGCAGTTCAAAACATGCTAAACGTCCAGCAATAACTTCCAAAGTAAAGAAGCTAGGCCGGAAAGGCATAGCTTGTCTGAAACCTCCTAACAGGACACACGAGCAGACCCTGTCACTTTGGCTCTCAGCCTTTTCCTTTGCCTGGAAAGAGGGAACATGCCTGGAACCTCCTACGGTGCTTTTCTCGGCCCTAGCAGACTGCAGTTCAAAACATGCTAAACGTCCAGCAATAACTTCCAAAGTAAAGAAGCTAGGCCGGAAAGGCATAGCTTGTCTGAAACCTCCTAACAGGACACACGAGCAGACCCTGTCGCTTTGGCTCTCAGCCTTTTCCTTTGCCTGGAAAGAGGGAACATGCCTGGAACCTCCTACGGTGCTTTTCTCGGCCCTAGCAGACTGCAGTTCAAAACATGCTAAACGTCCAGCAATAACTCCCAAAGTAAAGAAGCTAGGCCTGAAAGGCATAGCTTGTCTGAAACCTCCTAACAGGTCACACGAGCAGACCCTGTCGCTTTGGCTCTCAGCCTTTTCCTTTGCCTGGAAAGAGGGAACATGCCTGGAACCTCCTACGGTGCTTTTCTCGGCCCTAGCAGACTGCAGTTCAAAACATGCTAAACGTCCAGCAATAACTCCCAAAGTAAAGAAGCTAGGCCTGAAAGGCATAGCTTGTCTGAAACCTCCTAACAGGTCACACGAGCAGACCCTGTCACTTTGGCTCTCAGCCTTTTCCTTTGCCTGGAAAGAGGGAACATGCCTGGAACCTCCTACGGTGCTTTTCTCGGCCCTAGCAGACTGCAGTTCAAAACATGCTAAACGTCCAGCAATAACTCCCAAAGTAAAGAAGCTAGGCCTGAAAGGCATAGCTTGTCTGAAACCTCCTAACAGGACACACGAGCAGACCCTGTCACTTTGGCTCTCAGCCTTTTCCTTTGCCTGGAAAGAGGGAACATGCCTGGAACCTCCTACGGTGCTTTTCTCGGCCCTAGCAGACTGCAGTTCAAAACATGCTAAACGTCCAGCAATAACTCCCAAAGTAAAGAAGCTAGGCCTGAAAGGCATAGCTTGTCTGAAACCTCCTAACAGGACACACGAGCAGACCCTGTCGCTTTGGCTCTCAGCCTTTTCCTTTGCCTGGAAAGAGGGAACATGCCTGGAACCTCCTACGGTGCTTTTCTCGGCCCTAGCAGACTGCAGTTCAAAACATGCTAAACGTCCAGCAATAACTCCCAAAGTAAAGAAGCTAGGCCTGAAAGGCATAGCTTGTCTGAAACCTCCTAACAGGACACACGAGCAGACCCTGTCGCTTTGGCTCTCAGCCTTTTCCTTTGCCTGGAAAGAGGGAACATGCCTGGAACCTCCTACGGTGCTTTTCTCGGCCCTAGCAGACTGCAGTTCAAAACATGCTAAACGTCCAGCAATAACTCCCAAAGTAAAGAAGCGAGGCCTGAAAGGCATAGCTTGTCTGAAAGCTCCTAACAGGACACACGAGCAGACCCTGTCACTTTGGCTCTCAGCCTTTTCCTTTGCCTGGAAAGAGGGAACATGCCTGGAACCTCCTACGGTGCTTTTCTCGGCCCTAGCAGACTGCAGTTCAAAACATGCTAAACGTCCAGCAATAACTCCCAAAGTAAAGAAGCGAGGCCTGAAAGGCATAGCTTGTCTGAAACCTCCTAACAGGACACACGAGCAGACCCTGTCGCTTTGGCTCTCAGCCTTTTCCTTTGCCTGGAAAGAGGGAACATGCCTGGAACCTCCTACGGTGCTTTTCTCGGCCCTAGCAGACTGCAGTTCAAAACATGCTAAACGTCCAGCAATAACTCCCAAAGTAAAGAAGCTAGGCCTGAAAGGCATAGCTTGTCTGAAACCTCCTAACAGGACACACGAGCAGACCCTGTCACTTTGGCTCTCAGCCTTTTCCTTTGCCTGGAAAGAGGGAACATGCCTGGAACCTCCTACGGTGCTTTTCTCGGCCCTAGCAGACTGCAGTTCAAAACATGCTAAACGTCCAGCAATAACTCCCAAAGTAAAGAAGCTAGGCCTGAAAGGCATAGCTTGTCTGAAACCTCCTAACAGGACACACGAGCAGACCCTGTCGCTTTGACTCTCAGCCTTTTCCTTTGCCTGGAAAGAGGGAACATGCCTGGAACCTCCTACGGTGCTTTTCTCGGCCCTAGCAGACTGCAGTTCAAAACATGCTAAACGTCCAGCAATAACTCCCAAAGTAAAGAAGCTAGGCCTGAAAGGCATAGCTTGTCTGAAACCTCCTAACAGGACACACGAGCAGACCCTGTCACTTTGGCTCTCAGCCTTTTCCTTTGCCTGGAAAGAGGGAACATGCCTGGAACCTCCTACGGTGCTTTTCTCGGCCCTAGCAGACTGCAGTTCAAAACATGCTAAACGTCCAGCAATAACTCCCAAAGTAAAGAAGCTAGGCCTGAAAGGCATAGCTTGTCTGAAACCTCCTAACAGGACACACGAGCAGACCCTGTCACTTTGGCTCTCAGCCTTTTCCTTTGCCTGGAAAGAGGGAACATGCCTGGAACCTCCTACGGTGCTTTTCTCGGCCCTAGCAGACTGCAGTTCAAAACATGCTAAACGTCCAGCAATAACTTCCAAAGTAAAGAAGCTAGGCCGGAAAGGCATAGCTTGTCTGAAACCTCCTAACAGGACACACGAGCAGACCCTGTCGCTTTGGCTCTCAGCCTTTTCCTTTGCCTGGAAAGAGGGAACATGCCTGGAACCTCCTACGGTGCTTTTCTCGGCCCTAGCAGACTGCAGTTCAAAACATGCTAAACGTCCAGCAATAACTCCCAAAGTAAAGAAGCTAGGCCTGAAAGGCATAGCTTGTCTGAAACCTCCTAACAGGACACACGAGCAGACCCTGTCGCTTTGGCTCTCAGCCTTTTCCTTTGCCTGGAAAGAGGGAACATGCCTGGAACCTCCTACGGTGCTTTTCTCGGCCCTAGCAGACTGCAGTTCAAAACATGCTAAACGTCCAGCAATAACTCCCAAAGTAAAGAAGCTAGGCCTGAAAGGCATAGCTTGTCTGAAACCTCCTAACAGGTCACACGAGCAGACCCTGTCGCTTTGGCTCTCAGCCTTTTCCTTTGCCTGGAAAGAGGGAACATGCCTGGAACCTCCTACGGTGCTTTTCTCGGCCCTAGCAGACTGCAGTTCAAAACATGCTAAACGTCCAGCAATAACTCCCAAAGTAAAGAAGCTAGGCCTGAAAGGCATAGCTTGTCTGAAACCTCCTAACAGGTCACACGAGCAGACCCTGTCACTTTGGCTCTCAGCCTTTTCCTTTGCCTGGAAAGAGGGAACATGCCTGGAACCTCCTACGGTGCTTTTCTCGGCCCTAGCAGACTGCAGTTCAAAACATGCTAAACGTCCAGCAATAACTCCCAAAGTAAAGAAGCTAGGCCTGAAAGGCATAGCTTGTCTGAAACCTCCTAACAGGACACACGAGCAGACCCTGTCACTTTGGCTCTCAGCCTTTTCCTTTGCCTGGAAAGAGGGAACATGCCTGGAACCTCCTACGGTGCTTTTCTCGGCCCTAGCAGACTGCAGTTCAAAACATGCTAAACGTCCAGCAATAACTCCCAAAGTAAAGAAGCTAGGCCTGAAAGGCATAGCTTGTCTGAAACCTCCTAACAGGACACACGAGCAGACCCTGTCGCTTTGGCTCTCAGCCTTTTCCTTTGCCTGGAAATAGGGAACATGCCTGGAACCTCCTACGGTGCTTTTCTCGGCCCTAGCAGACTGCAGTTCAAAACATGCTAAACGTCCAGCAATAACTCCCAAAGTAAAGAAGCTAGGCCTGAAAGGCATAGCTTGTCTGAAACCTCCTAACAGGACACACGAGCAGACCCTGTCGCTTTGGCTCTCAGCCTTTTCCTTTGCCTGGAAAGAGGGAACATGCCTGGAACCTCCTACGGTGCTTTTCTCGGCCCTAGCAGACTGCAGTTCAAAACATGCTAAACGTCCAGCAATAACTCCCAAAGTAAAGAAGCGAGGCCTGAAAGGCATAGCTTGTCTGAAACCTCCTAACAGGACACACGAGCAGACCCTGTCACTTTGGCTCTCAGCCTTTTCCTTTGCCTGGAAAGAGGGAACATGCCTGGAACCTCCTACGGTGCTTTTCTCGGCCCTAGCAGACTGCAGTTCAAAACATGCTAAACGTCCAGCAATAACTCCCAAAGTAAAGAAGCTAGGCCTGAAAGGCATAGCTTGTCTGAAACCTCCTAACAGGACACACGAGCAGACCCTGTCACTTTGGCTCTCAGCCTTTTCCTTTGCCTGGAAAGAGGGAACATGCCTGGAACCTCCTACGGTGCTTTTCTCGGCCCTAGCAGACTGCAGTTCAAAACATGCTAAACGTCCAGCAATAACTCCCAAAGTAAAGAAGCTAGGCCTGAAAGGCATAGCTTGTCTGAAACCTCCTAACAGGACACACGAGCAGACCCTGTCGCTTTGGCTCTCAGCCTTTTCCTTTGCCTGGAAAGAGGGAACATGCCTGGAACCTCCTACGGTGCTTTTCTCGGCCCTAGCAGACTGCAGTTCAAAACATGCTAAACGTCCAGCAATAACTCCCAAAGTAAAGAAGCTAGGCCTGAAAGGCATAGCTTGTCTGAAACCTCCTAACAGGACACACGAGCAGACCCTGTCACTTTGGCTCTCAGCCTTTTCCTTTGCCTGGAAAGAGGGAACATGCCTGGAACCTCCTACGGTGCTTTTCTCGGCCCTAGCAGACTGCAGTTCAAAACATGCTAAACGTCCAGCAATAACTCCCAAAGTAAAGAAGCTAGGCCTGAAAGGCATAGCTTGTCTGAAACCTCCTAACAGGACACACGAGCAGACCCTGTCGCTTTGGCTCTCAGCCTTTTCCTTTGCCTGGAAAGAGGGAACATGCCTGGAACCTCCTATGGTGCTTTTCTCGGCCCTAGCAGACTGCAGTTCAAAACATGCTAAACGTCCAGCAATAACTCCCAAAGTAAAGAAGCGAGGCCTGAAAGGCATAGCTTGTCTGAAACCTCCTAACAGGACACACGAGCAGACCCTGTCGCTTTGGCTCTCAGCCTTTTCCTTTGCCTGGAAAGAGGGAACATGCCTGGAACCTCCTACGGTGCTTTTCTCGGCCCTAGCAGACTGCAGTTCAAAACATGCTAAACGTCCAGCAATAACTCCCAAAGTAAAGAAGCTAGGCCTGAAAGGCATAGCTTGTCTGAAACCTCCTAACAGGACACACGAGCAGACCCTGTCGCTTTGGCTCTCAGCCTTTTCCTTTGCCTGGAAAGAGGGAACATGCCTGGAACCTCCTACGGTGCTTTTCTCGGCCCTAGCAGACTGCAGTTCAAAACATGCTAAACGTCCAGCAATAACTCCCAAAGTAAAGAAGCTAGGCCTGAAAGGCATAGCTTGTCTGAAACCTCCTAACAGGACACACGAGCAGACCCTGTCACTTTGGCTCTCAGCCTTTTCCTTTGCCTGGAAAGAGGGAACATGCCTGGAACCTCCTACGGTGCTTTTCTCGGCCCTAGCAGACTGCAGTTCAAAACATGCTAAACGTCCAGCAATAACTTCCAAAGTAAAGAAGCTAGGCCGGAAAGGCATAGCTTGTCTGAAACCTCCTAACAGGACACACGAGCAGACCCTGTCACTTTGGCTCTCAGCCTTTTCCTTTGCCTGGAAAGAGGGAACATGCCTGGAACCTCCTACGGTGCTTTTCTCGGCCCTAGCAGACTGCAGTTCAAAACATGCTAAACGTCCAGCAATAACTCCCAAAGTAAAGAAGCGAGGCCTGAAAGGCATAGCTTGTCTGAAACCTCCTAACAGGACACACGAGCAGACCCTGTCACTTTGGCTCTCAGCCTTTTCCTTTGCCTGGAAAGAGGGAACATGCCTGGAACCTCCTACGGTGCTTTTCTCGGCCCTAGCAGACTGCAGTTCAAAACATGCTAAACGTCCAGCAATAACTCCCAAAGTAAAGAAGCTAGGCCTGAAAGGCATAGCTTGTCTGAAACCTCCTAACAGGTCACACGAGCAGACCCTGTCACTTTGGCTCTCAGCCTTTTCCTTTGCCTGGAAAGAGGGAACATGCCTGGAACCTCCTACGGTGCTTTTCTCGGCCCTAGCAGACTGCAGTTCAAAACATGCTAAACGTCCAGCAATAACTCCCAAAGTAAAGAAGCTAGGCCTGAAAGGCATAGCTTGTCTGAAACCTCCTAACAGGACACACGAGCAGACCCTGTCACTTTGGCTCTCAGCCTTTTCCTTTGCCTGGAAAGAGGGAACATGCCTGGAACCTCCTACGGTGCTTTTCTCGGCCCTAGCAGACTGCAGTTCAAAACATGCTAAACGTCCAGCAATAACTCCCAAAGTAAAGAAGCTAGGCCTGAAAGGCATAGCTTGTCTGAAACCTCCTAACAGGACACACGAGCAGACCCTGTCGCTTTGGCTCTCAGCCTTTTCCTTTGCCTGGAAAGAGGGAACATGCCTGGAACCTCCTACGGTGCTTTTCTCGGCCCTAGCAGACTGCAGTTCAAAACATGCTAAACGTCCAGCAATAACTCCCAAAGTAAAGAAGCTAGGCCTGAAAGGCATAGCTTGTCTGAAACCTCCTAACAGGACACACGAGCAGACCCTGTCGCTTTGGCTCTCAGCCTTTTCCTTTGCCTGGAAAGAGGGAACATGCCTGGAACCTCCTACGGTGCTTTTCTCGGCCCTAGCAGACTGCAGTTCAAAACATGCTAAACGTCCAGCAATAACTCCCAAAGTAAAGAAGCTAGGCCTGAAAGGCATAGCTTGTCTGAAACCTCCTAACAGGACACACGAGCAGACCCTGTCGCTTTGGCTCTCAGCCTTTTCCTTTGCCTGGAAAGAGGGAACATGCCTGGAACCTCCTACGGTGCTTTTCTCGGCCCTAGCAGACTGCAGTTCAAAACATGCTAAACGTCCAGCAATAACTCCCAAAGTAAAGAAGCTAGGCCTGAAAGGCATAGCTTGTCTGAAACCTCCTAACAGGACACACGAGCAGACCCTGTCACTTTGGCTCTCAGCCTTTTCCTTTGCCTGGAAAGAGGGAACATGCCTGGAACCTCCTACGGTGCTTTTCTCGGCCCTAGCAGACTGCAGTTCAAAACATGCTAAACGTCCAGCAATAACTCCCAAAGTAAAGAAGCTAGGCCTGAAAGGCATAGCTTGTCTGAAACCTCCTAACAGGACACACGAGCAGACCCTGTCGCTTTGGCTCTCAGCCTTTTCCTTTGCCTGGAAAGAGGGAACATGCCTGGAACCTCCTACGGTGCTTTTCTCGGCCCTAGCAGACTGCAGTTCAAAACATGCTAAACGTCCAGCAATAACTCCCAAAGTAAAGAAGCTAGGCCTGAAAGGCATAGCTTGTCTGAAACCTCCTAACAGGACACACGAGCAGACCCTGTCGCTTTGGCTCTCAGCCTTTTCCTTTGCCTGGAAAGAGGGAACATGCCTGGAACCTCCTACGGTGCTTTTCTCGGCCCTAGCAGACTGCAGTTCAAAACATGCTAAACGTCCAGCAATAACTCCCAAAGTAAAGAAGCTAGGCCTGAAAGGCATAGCTTGTCTGAAACCTCCTAACAGGACACACGAGCAGACCCTGTCGCTTTGGCTCTCAGCCTTTTCCTTTGCCTGGAAAGAGGGAACATGCCTGGAACCTCCTACGGTGCTTTTCTCGGCCCTAGCAGACTGCAGTTCAAAACATGCTAAACGTCCAGAAATAACTCCCAAAGTAAAGAAGCTAGGCCTGAAAGGCATAGCTTGTCTGAAACCTCCTAACAGGACACACGAGCAGACCCTGTCACTTTGGCTCTCAGCCTTTTCCTTTGCCTGGAAAGAGGGAACATGCCTGGAACCTCCTACGGTGCTTTTCTTGGCCCTAGCAGACTGCAGTTCAAAACATGCTAAACGTCCAGCAATAACTCCCAAAGTAAAGAAGCGAGGCCTGAAAGGCATAGCTTGTCTGAAACCTCCTAACAGGACACACGAGCAGACCCTGTCACTTTGGCTCTCAGCCTTTTCCTTTGCCTGGAAAGAGGGAACATGCCTGGAACCTCCTACGGTGCTTTTCTCGGCCCTAGCAGACTGCAGTTCAAAACATGCTAAACGTCCAGCAATAACTTCCAAAGTAAAGAAGCTAGGCCGGAAAGGCATAGCTTGTCTGAAACCTCCTAACAGGACACACGAGCAGACCCTGTCACTTTGGCTCTCAGCCTTTTCCTTTGCCTGGAAAGAGGGAACATGCCTGGAACCTCCTACGGTGCTTTTCTCGGCCCTAGCAGACTGCAGTTCAAAACATGCTAAACGTCCAGCAATAACTCCCAAAGTAAAGAAGCGAGGCCTGAAAGGCATAGCTTGTCTGAAACCTCCTAACAGGACACACGAGCAGACCCTGTCGCTTTGGCTCTCAGCCTTTTCCTTTGCCTGGAAAGAGGGAACATGCCTGGAACCTCCTACGGTGCTTTTCTCGGCCCTAGCAGACTGCAGTTCAAAACATGCTAAACGTCCAGCAATAACTCCCAAAGTAAAGAAGCTAGGCCTGAAAGGCATAGCTTGTCTGAAACCTCCTAACAGGTCACACGAGCAGACCCTGTCGCTTTGGCTCTCAGCCTTTTCCTTTGCCTGGAAAGAGGGAACATGCCTGGAACCTCCTACGGTGCTTTTCTCGGCCCTAGCAGACTGCAGTTCAAAACATGCTAAACGTCCAGCAATAACTCCCAAAGTAAAGAAGCTAGGCCTGAAAGGCATAGCTTGTCTGAAACCTCCTAACAGGACACACGAGCAGACCCTGTCACTTTGGCTCTCAGCCTTTTCCTTTGCCTGGAAAGAGGGAACATGCCTGGAACCTCCTACGGTGCTTTTCTCGGCCCTAGCAGACTGCAGTTCAAAACATGCTAAACGTCCAGCAATAACTCCCAAAGTAAAGAAGCTAGGCCTGAAAGGCATAGCTTGTCTGAAACCTCCTAACAGGACACACGAGCAGACCCTGTCACTTTGGCTCTCAGCCTTTTCCTTTGCCTGGAAAGAGGGAACATGCCTGGAACCTCCTACGGTGCTTTTCTCGGCCCTAGCAGACTGCAGTTCAAAACATGCTAAACGTCCAGCAATAACTCCCAAAGTAAAGAAGCGAGGCCTGAAAGGCATAGCTTGTCTGAAACCTCCTAACAGGACACACGAGCAGACCCTGTCGCTTTGGCTCTCAGCCTTTTCCTTTGCCTGGAAAGAGGGAACATGCCTGGAACCTCCTACGGTGCTTTTCTCGGCCCTAGCAGACTGCAGTTCAAAACATGCTAAACGTCCAGCAATAACTCCCAAAGTAAAGAAGCTAGGCCTGAAAGGCATAGCTTGTCTGAAACCTCCTAACAGGACACACAAGCAGACCCTGTCGCTTTGGCTCTCAGCCTTTTCCTTTGCCTGGAAAGAGGGAACATGCCTGGAACCTCCTACGGTGCTTTTCTCGGCCCTAGCAGACTGCAGTTCAAAACATGCTAAACGTCCAGCAATAACTCCCAAAGTAAAGAAGCTAGGCCTGAAAGGCATAGCTTGTCTGAAACCTCCTAACAGGACACACGAGCAGACCCTGTCGCTTTGGCTCTCAGCCTTTTCCTTTGCCTGGAAAGAGGGAACATGCCTGGAACCTCCTACGGTGCTTTTCTCGGCCCTAGCAGACTGCAGTTCAAAACATGCTAAACGTCCAGCAATAACTCCCAAAGTAAAGAAGCTAGGCCTGAAAGGCATAGCTTGTCTGAAACCTCCTAACAGGACACACGAGCAGACCCTGTCGCTTTGGCTCTCAGCCTTTTCCTTTGCCTGGAAAGAGGGAACATGCCTGGAACCTCCTACGGTGCTTTTCTCGGCCCTAGCAGACTGCAGTTCAAAACATGCTAAACGTCCAGCAATAACTCCCAAAGTAAAGAAGCTAGGCCTGAAAGGCATAGCTTGTCTGAAACCTCCTAACAGGACACACGAGCAGACCCTGTCGCTTTGGCTCTCAGCCTTTTCCTTTGCCTGGAAAGAGGGAACATGCCTGGAACCTCCTACGGTGCTTTTCTCGGCCCTAGCAGACTGCAGTTCAAAACATGCTAAACGTCCAGCAATAACTCCCAAAGTAAAGAAGCTAGGCCTGAAAGGCATAGCTTGTCTGAAACCTCCTAACAGGACACACGAGCAGACCCTGTCGCTTTGGCTCTCAGCCTTTTCCTTTGCCTGGAAAGAGGGAACATGCCTGGAACCTCCTACGGTGCTTTTCTCGGCCCTAGCAGACTGCAGTTCAAAACATGCTAAACGTCCAGCAATAACTCCCAAAGTAAAGAAGCGAGGCCTGAAAGGCATAGCTTGTCTGAAACCTCCTAACAGGACACACGAGCAGACCCTGTCGCTTTGGCTCTCAGCCTTTTCCTTTGCCTGGAAAGAGGGAACATGCCTGGAACCTCCTACGGTGCTTTTCTCGGCCCTAGCAGACTGCAGTTCAAAACATGCTAAACGTCCAGCAATAACTCCCAAAGTAAAGAAGCTAGGCCTGAAAGGCATAGCTTGTCTGAAACCTCCTAACAGGACACACGAGCAGACCCTGTCGCTTTGGCTCTCAGCCTTTTCCTTTGCCTGGAAAGAGGGAACATGCCTGGAACCTCCTACGGTGCTTTTCTCGGCCCTAGCAGACTGCAGTTCAAAACATGCTAAACGTCCAGCAATAACTCCCAAAGTAAAGAAGCTAGGCCTGAAAGGCATAGCTTGTCTGAAACCTCCTAACAGGACACACGAGCAGACCCTGTCGCTTTGGCTCTCAGCCTTTTCCTTTGCCTGGAAAGAGGGAACATGCCTGGAACCTCCTACGGTGCTTTTCTCGGCCCTAGCAGACTGCAGTTCAAAACATGCTAAACGTCCAGCAATAACTCCCAAAGTAAAGAAGCGAGGCCTGAAAGGCATAGCTTGTCTGAAACCTCCTAACAGGACACACGAGCAGACCCTGTCGCTTTGGCTCTCAGCCTTTTCCTTTGCCTGGAAAGAGGGAACATGCCTGGAACCTCCTACGGTGCTTTTCTCGGCCCTAGCAGACTGCAGTTCAAAACATGCTAAACGTCCAGAAATAACTCCCAAAGTAAAGAAGCTAGGCCTGAAAGGCATAGCTTGTCTGAAACCTCCTAACAGGACACACGAGCAGACCCTGTCACTTTGGCTCTCAGCCTTTTCCTTTGCCTGGAAAGAGGGAACATGCCTGGAACCTCCTACGGTGCTTTTCTCGGCCCTAGCAGACTGCAGTTCAAAACATGCTAAACGTCCAGCAATAACTCCCAAAGTAAAGAAGCGAGGCCTGAAAGGCATAGCTTGTCTGAAACCTCCTAACAGGACACACGAGCAGACCCTGTCACTTTGGCTCTCAGCCTTTTCCTTTGCCTGGAAAGAGGGAACATGCCTGGAACCTCCTACGGTGCTTTTCTCGGCCCTAGCAGACTGCAGTTCAAAACATGCTAAACGTCCAGCAATAACTCCCAAAGTAAAGAAGCTAGGCCTGAAAGGCATAGCTTGTCTGAAACCTCCTAACAGGACACACGAGCAGACCCTGTCACTTTGGCTCTCAGCCTTTTCCTTTGCCTGGAAAGAGGGAACATGCCTGGAACCTCCTACGGTGCTTTTCTCGGCCCTAGTAGACTGCAGTTCAAAACATGCTAAACGTCCAGCAATAACTCCCAAAGTAAAGAAGCTAGGCCTGAAAGGCATAGCTTGTCTGAAACCTCCTAACAGGACACACGAGCAGACCCTGTCACTTTGGCTCTCAGCCTTTTCCTTTGCCTGGAAAGAGGGAACATGCCTGGAACCTCCTACGGTGCTTTTCTCGGCCCTAGCAGACTGCAGTTCAAAACATGCTAAACGTCCAGCAATAACTCCCAAAGTAAAGAAGCTAGGCCTGAAAGGCATAGCTTGTCTGAAACCTCCTAACAGGACACACGAGCAGACCCTGTCGCTTTGGCTCTCAGCCTTTTCCTTTGCCTGGAAAGAGGGAACATGCCTGGAACCTCCTACGGTGCTTTTCTCGGCCCTAGCAGACTGCAGTTCAAAACATGCTAAACGTCCAGCAATAACTCCCAAAGTAAAGAAGCTAGGCCTGAAAGGCATAGCTTGTCTGAAACCTCCTAACAGGACACACGAGCAGACCCTGTCGCTTTGGCTCTCAGCCTTTTCCTTTGCCTGGAAAGAGGGAACATGCCTGGAACCTCCTACGGTGCTTTTCTCGGCCCTAGCAGACTGCAGTTCAAAACATGCTAAACGTCCAGCAATAACTCCCAAAGTAAAGAAGCGAGGCCTGAAAGGCATAGCTTGTCTGAAACCTCCTAACAGGACAGACGAGCAGACCCTGTCGCTTTGGCTCTCAGCCTTTTCCTTTGCCTGGAAAGAGGGAACATGCCTGGAACCTCCTACGGTGCTTTTCTCGGCCCTAGCACACTGCAGTTCAAAACATGCTAAACGTCCAGCAATAACTCCCAAAGTAAAGAAGCTAGGCCTGAAAGGCATAGCTTGTCTGAAACCTCCTAACAGGACACACGAGCAGACCCTGTCGCTTTGGCTCTCAGCCTTTTCCTTTGCCTGGAAAGAGGGAACATGCCTGGAACCTCCTACGGTGCTTTTCTCGGCCCTAGCAGACTGCAGTTCAAAACATGCTAAACGTCCAGCAATAACTCCCAAAGTAAAGAAGCTAGGCCTGAAAGGCATAGCTTGTCTGAAACCTCCTAACAGGACACACGAGCAGACCCTGTCACTTTGGCTCTCAGCCTTTTCCTTTGCCTGGAAAGAGGGAACATGCCTGGAACCTCCTACGGTGCTTTTCTCGGCCCTAGCAGACTGCAGTTCAAAACATGCTAAACGTCCAGCAATAACTCCCAAAGTAAAGAAGCGAGGCCTGAAAGGCATAGCTTGTCTGAAACCTCCTAACAGGACACACGAGCAGACCCTGTCACTTTGGCTCTCAGCCTTTTCCTTTGCCTGGAAAGAGGGAACATGCCTGGAACCTCCTACGGTGCTTTTCTCGGCCCTAGCAGACTGCAGTTCAAAACATGCTAAACGTCCAGCAATAACTCCCAAAGTAAAGAAGCTAGGCCTGAAAGGCATAGCTTGTCTGAAACCTCCTAACAGGACACACGAGCAGACCCTGTCGCTTTGGCTCTCAGCCTTTTCCTTTGCCTGGAAAGAGGGAACATGCCTGGAACCTCCTACGGTGCTTTTCTCGGCCCTAGCAGACTGCAGTTCAAAACATGCTAAACGTCCAGCAATAACTCCCAAAGTAAAGAAGCTAGGCCTGAAAGGCATAGCTTGTCTGAAACCTCCTAACAGGACACACGAGCAGACCCTGTCGCTTTGGCTCTCAGCCTTTTCCTTTGCCTGGAAAGAGGGAACATGCCTGGAACCTCCTACGGTGCTTTTCTCGGCCCTAGCAGACTGCAGTTCAAAACATGCTAAACGTCCAGCAATAACTCCCAAAGTAAAGAAGCTAGGCCTGAAAGGCATAGCTTGTCTGAAACCTCCTAACAGGACACACGAGCAGACCCTGTCGCTTTGGCTCTCAGCCTTTTCCTTTGCCTGGAAAGAGGGAACATGCCTGGAACCTCCTACGGTGCTTTTCTCGGCCCTAGCAGACTGCAGTTCAAAACATGCTAAACGTCCAGCAATAACTCCCAAAGTAAAGAAGCTAGGCCTGAAAGGCATAGCTTGTCTGAAACCTCCTAACAGGACACACGAGCAGACCCTGTCACTTTGGCTCTCAGCCTTTTCCTTTGCCTGGAAAGAGGGAACATGCCTGGAACCTCCTACGGTGCTTTTCTCGGCCCTAGCAGACTGCAGTTCAAAACATGCTAAACGTCCAGCAATAACTCCCAAAGTAAAGAAGCTAGGCCTGAAAGGCATAGCTTGTCTGAAACCTCCTAACAGGACACACGAGCAGACCCTGTCGCTTTGGCTCTCAGCCTTTTCCTTTGCCTGGAAAGAGGGAACATGCCTGGAACCTCCTACGGTGCTTTTCTCGGCCCTAGCAGACTGCAGTTCAAAACATGCTAAACGTCCAGCAATAACTCCCAAAGAAGCTAGGCCTGAAAGGCATAGCTTGTCTGAAACCTCCTAACAGGACACACGAGCAGACCCTTTCACTTTGGCTCTCAGCCTTTTCCTTTGCCTGGAAAGAGGGAACATGCCTGGAACCTCCTACGGTGCTTTTCTCGGCCCTAGCAGACTGCAGTTCAAAACATGCTAAACGTCCAGCAATAACTCCCAAAGTAAAGAAGCTAGGCCTGAAAGGCATAGCTTGTCTGAAACCTCCTAACAGGACACACGAGCAGACCCTGTCACTTTGGCTCTCAGCCTTTTCATTTGCCTGGAAAGAGGGAACATGCCTGGAACCTCCTACGGTGCTTTTCTCGGCCCTAGCAGACTGCAGTTCAAAACATGCTAAACGTCCAGCAATAACTCCCAAAGTAAAGAAGCTAGGCCTGAAAGGCATAGCTTGTCTGAAACCTCCTTACAGGACACACGAGCAGACCCTGTCGCTTTGGCTCTCAGCCTTTTCCTTTGCCTGGAAAGAGGGAACATGCCTGGAACCTCCTACGGTGCTTTTCTCGGCCCTAGCAGACTGCAGTTCAAAACATGCTAAACGTCCAGCAATAACTCCCAAAGTAAAGAAGCGAGGCCTGAAAGGCATAGCTTGTCTGAAACCTCCTAACAGGACACACGAGCAGACCCTGTCGCTTTGGCTCTCAGCCTTTTCCTTTGCCTGGAAAGAGGGAACATGCCTGGAACCTCCTACGGTGCTTTTCTCGGCCCTAGCAGACTGCAGTTCAAAACATGCTAAACGTCCAGCAATAACTCCCAAAGTAAAGAAGCGAGGCCTGAAAGGCATAGCTTGTCTGAAACCTCCTAACAGGACACGCGAGCAGACCCTGTCACTTTGGCTCTCAGCCTTTTCCTTTGCCTGGAAAGAGGGAACATGCCTGGAACCTCCTACGGTGCTTTTCTCGGCCCTAGCAGACTGCAGTTCAAAACATGCTAAACGTCCAGCAATAACTCCCAAAGTAAAGAAGCTAGGCCTGAAAGGCATAGCTTGTCTGAAACCTCCTAACAGGACACACGAGCAGACCCTGTCGCTTTGGCTCTCAGCCTTTTCCTTTGCCTGGAAAGAGGGAACATGCCTGGAACCTCCTACGGTGCTTTTCTTGGCCCTAGCAGACTGCAGTTCAAAACATGCTAAACGTCCAGCAATAACTCCCAAAGTAAAGAAGCTAGGCCTGAAAGGCATAGCTTGTCTGAAACCTCCTAACAGGACACACGAGCAGACCCTGTCGCTTTGGCTCTCAGCCTTTTCCTTTGCCTGGAAAGAGGGAACATGCCTGGAACCTCCTACGGTGCTTTTCTCGGCCCTAGCAGACTGCAGTTCAAAACATGCTAAACGTCCAGCAATAACTCCCAAAGTAAAGAAGCTAGGCCTGAAAGGCATAGCTTGTCTGAAACCTCCTAACAGGACACACGAGCAGACCCTGTCGCTTTGGCTCTCAGCCTTTTCCTTTGCCTGGAAAGAGGGAACATGCCTGGAACCTCCTACGGTGCTTTTCTCGGCCCTAGCAGACTGCAGTTCAAAACATGCTAAACGTCCAGCAATAACTCCCAAAGTAAAGAAGCTAGGCCTGAAAGGCATAGCTTGTCTGAAACCTCCTAACAGGACACACGAGCAGACCCTGTCACTTTGGCTCTCAGCCTTTTCCTTTGCCTGGAAAGAGGGAACATGCCTGGAACCTCCTACGGTGCTTTTCTCGGCCCTAGCAGACTGCAGTTCAAAACATGCTAAACGTCCAGCAATAACTCCCAAAGTAAAGAAGCTAGGCCTGAAAGGCATAGCTTGTCTGAAACCTCCTAACAGGACACACGAGCAGACCCTGTCGCTTTGGCTCTCAGCCTTTTCCTTTGCCTGGAAAGAGGGAACATGCCTGGAACCTCCTACGGTGCTTTTCTCGGCCCTAGCAGACTGCAGTTCAAAACATGCTAAACGTCCAGCAATAACTCCCAAAGTAAAGAAGCGAGGCCTGAAAGGCATAGCTTGTCTGAAACCTCCTAACAGGACACACGAGCAGACCCTGTCGCTTTGGCTCTCAGCCTTTTCCTTTGCCTGGAAAGAGGGAACATGCCTGGAACCTCCTACGGTGCTTTTCTCGGCCCTAGCAGACTGCAGTTCAAAACATGCTAAACGTCCAGCAATAACTCCCAAAGTAAAGAAGCTAGGCCTGAAAGGCATAGCTTGTCTGAAACCTCCTAACAGGACACACGAGCAGACCCTGTCGCTTTGGCTCTCAGCCTTTTCCTTTGCCTGGAAAGAGGGAACATGCCTGGAACCTCCTACGGTGCTTTTCTCGGCCCTAGCAGACTGCAGTTCAAAACATGCTAAACGTCCAGCAATAACTCCCAAAGTAAAGAAGCTAGGCCTGAAAGGCATAGCTTGTCTGAAACCTCCTAACAGGACACACGAGCAGACCCTGTCGCTTTGGCTCTCAGCCTTTTCCTTTGCCTGGAAAGAGGGAACATGCCTGGAACCTCCTACGGTGCTTTTCTCGGCCCTAGCAGACTGCAGTTCAAAACATGCTAAACGTCCAGCAATAACTCCCAAAGTAAAGAAGCTAGGCCTGAAAGGCATAGCTTGTCTGAAACCTCCTAACAGGAATCACGAGCAGACCCTGTCGCTTTGGCTCTCAGCCTTTTCCTTTGCCTGGAAAGAGGGAACATGCCTGGAACCTCCTACGGTGCTTTTCTCGGCCCTATCAGACTGCAGTTCAAAACATGCTAAACGTCCAGCAATAACTCCCAAAGTAAAGAAGCTAGGCCTGAAAGGCATAGCTTGTCTGAAACCTCCTAACAGGACACACGAGCAGACCCTGTCGCTTTGGCTCTCAGCCTTTTCCTTTGCCTGGAAAGAGGGAACATGCCTGGAACCTCCTACGGTGCTTTTCTCGGCCCTAGCAGACTGCAGTTCAAAACATGCTAAACGTCCAGCAATAACTCCCAAAGTAAAGAAGCTAGGCCTGAAAGGCATAGCTTGTCTGAAACCTCCTAACAGGACACACGAGCAGACCCTGTCGCTTTGGCTCTCAGCCTTTTCCTTTGCCTGGAAAGAGGGAACATGCCTGGAACCTCCTACGGTGCTTTTCTCGGCCCTAGCAGACTGCAGTTCAAAACATGCTAAACGTCCAGCAATAACTCCCAAAGTAAAGAAGCTAGGCCTGAAAGGCATAGCTTGTCTGAAACCTCCTAACAGGACACACGAGCAGACCCTGTCGCTTTGGCTCTCAGCCTTTTCCTTTGCCTGGAAAGAGGGAACATGCCTGGAACCTCCTACGGTGCTTTTCTCGGCCCTAGCAGACTGCAGTTCAAAACATGCTAAACGTCCAGCAATAACTCCCAAAGTAAAGAAGCGAGGCCTGAAAGGCATAGCTTGTCTGAAACCTCCTAACAGGACACACGAGCAGACCCTGTCGCTTTGGCTCTCAGCCTTTTCCTTTGCCTGGAAAGAGGGAACATGCCTGGAACCTCCTACGGTGCTTTTCTCGGCCCTAGCAGACTGCAGTTCAAAACATGCTAAACGTCCAGCAATAACTCCCAAAGTAAAGAAGCTAGGCCTGAAAGGCATAGCTTGTCTGAAACCTCCTAACAGGACACACGAGCAGACCCTGTCGCTTTGGCTCTCAGCCTTTTCCTTTGCCTGGAAAGAGGGAACATGCCTGGAACCTCCTACGGTGCTTTTCTCGGCCCTAGCAGACTGCAGTTCAAAACATGCTAAACGTCCAGCAATAACTCCCAAAGTAAAGAAGCTAGGCCTGAAAGGCATAGCTTGTCTGAAACCTCCTAACAGGACACACGAGCAGACCCTGTCGCTTTGGCTCTCAGCCTTTTCCTTTGCCTGGAAAGAGGGAACATGCCTGGAACCTCCTACGGTGCTTTTCTCGGCCCTAGCAGACTGCAGTTCAAAACATGCTAAACGTCCAGCAATAACTCCCAAAGTAAAGAAGCTAGGCCTGAAAGGCATAGCTTGTCTGAAACCTCCTAACAGGACACACGAGCAGACCCTGTCACTTTGGCTCTCAGCCTTTTCCTTTGCCTGGAAAGAGGGAACATGCCTGGAACCTCCTACGGTGCTTTTCTCGGCCCTAGCAGACTGCAGTTCAAAACATGCTAAACGTCCAGCAATAACTCCCAAAGTAAAGAAGCGAGGCCTGAAAGGCATAGCTTGTCTGAAACCTCCTAACAGGACACACGAGCAGCCCCTGTCACTTTGGCTCTCAGCCTTTTCCTTTGCCTGGAAAGAGGGAACATGCCTGGAACCTCCTACGGTGCTTTTCTCGGCCCTAGCAGACTGCAGTTCAAAACATGCTAAACGTCCAGCAATAACTCCCAAAGAAGCTAGGCCTGAAAGGCATAGCTTGTCTGAAACCTCCTAACAGGACACACGAGCAGACCCTGTCGCTTTGGCTCTCAGCCTTTTCCTTTGCCTGGAAAGAGGGAACATGCCTGGAACCTCCTACGGTGCTTTTCTCGGCCCTAGCAGACTGCAGTTCAAAACATGCTAAACGTCCAGCAATAACTCCCAAAGTAAAGAAGCTAGGCCTGAAAGGCATAGCTTGTCTGAAACCTCCTAACAGGACACACGAGCAGACCCTGTCGCTTTGGCTCTCAGCCTTTTCCTTTGCCTGGAAAGAGGGAACATGCCTGGAACCTCCTACGGTGCTTTTCTCGGCCCTAGCAGACTGCAGTTCAAAACATGCTAAACGTCCAGCAATAACTCCCAAAGTAAAGAAGCTAGGCCTGAAAGGCATAGCTTGTCTGAAACCTCCTAACAGGACACACGAGCAGACCCTGTCACTTTGGCTCTCAGCCTTTTCCTTTGCCTGGAAAGAGGGAACATGCCTGGAACCTCCTACGGTGCTTTTCTCGGCCCTAGCAGACTGCAGTTCAAAACATGCTAAACGTCCAGCAATAACTCCCAAAGTAAAGAAGCTAGGCCTGAAAGGCATAGCTTGTCTGAAACCTCCTAACAGGACACACGAGCAGACCCTGTCACTTTGGCTCTCAGCTTTTTCCTTTGCCTGGAAAGAGGGAACATGCCTGGAACCTCCTACGGTGCTTTTCTCGGCCCTAGCAGACTGCAGTTCAAAACATGCTAAACGTCCAGCAATAACTCCCAAAGTAAAGAAGCTAGGCCTGAAAGGCATAGCTTGTCTGAAACCTCCTAACAGGACACACGAGAAGACCCTGTCACTTTGGCTCTCAGCCTTTTCCTTTGCCTGGAAAGAGGGAACATGCCTGGAACCTCCTACGGTGCTTTTCTCGGCCCTAGCAGACTGCAGTTCAAAACATGCTAAACGTCCAGCAATAACTCCCAAAGTAAAGAAGCTAGGCCTGAAAGGCATAGCTTGTCTGAAACCTCCTAACAGGACACACGAGCAGACCCTGTCGCTTTGGCTCTCAGCCTTTTCCTTTGCCTGGAAAGAGGGAACATGCCTGGAACCTCCTACGGTGCTTTTCTCGGCCCTAGCAGACTGCAGTTCAAAACATGCTAAACGTCCAGCAATAACTCCCAAAGTAAAGAAGCTAGGCCTGAAAGGCATAGCTTGTCTGAAACCTCCTAACAGGACACACGAGCAGACCCTGTCGCTTTGGATCTCAGCCTTTTCCTTTGCCTGGAAAGAGGGAACATGCCTGGAACCTCCTACGGTGCTTTTCTCGGCCCTAGCAGACTGCAATTCAAAACATGCTAAACGTCCAGCAATAACTCCCAAAGTAAAGAAGCTAGGCCTGAAAGGCATAGCTTGTCTGAAACCTCCTAACAGGACACACGAGCAGACCCTGTCACTTTGGCTCTCAGCCTTTTCCTTTGCCTGGAAAGAGGGAACATGCCTGGAACCTCCTACGGTGCTTTTCTCGGCCCTAGCAGACTGCAGTTCAAAACATGCTAAACGTCCAGCAATAACTCCCAAAGTAAAGAAGCTAGGCCTGAAAGGCATAGCTTGTCTGAAACCTCCTAACAGGACACACGAGCAGACCCTGTCACTTTGGCTCTCAGCCTTTTCCTTTGCCTGGAAAGAGGGAACATGCCTGGAACCTCCTACGGTGCTTTTATCGGCCCTAGCAGACTGCAGTTCAAAACATGCTAAACGTCCAGCAATAACTCCCAAAGTAAAGAAGCTAGGCCTGAAAGGCATAGCTTGTCTGAAACCTCCTAACAGGACACACGAGCAGACCCTGTCACTTTGGCTCTCAGCCTTTTCCTTTGCCTGGAAAGAGGGAACATGCCTGGAACCTCCTACGGTGCTTTTCTCGGCCCTAGCAGACTGCAGTTCAAAACATGCTAAACGTCCAGCAATAACTCCCAAAGTAAAGAAGCTAGGCCTGAAAGGCACAGCTTGTCTGAAACCTCCTAACAGGACACACGAGCAGACCCTGTCACTTTGGCTCTCAGCCTTTTCCTTTGCCTGGAAAGAGGGAACATGCCTGGAACCTCCTACGGTGCTTTTCTCGGCCCTAGCAGACTGCAGTTCAAAACATGCTAAACGTCCAGCAATAACTCCCAAAGCAAAGAAGCTAGGCCTGAAAGGCATAGCTTGTCTGAAACCTCCTAACAGGACACACGAGCAGACCCTGTCACTTTGGCTCTCAGCCTTTTCCTTTGCCTGGAAAGAGGGAACATGCCTGGAACCTCCTACGGTGCTTTTCTCGGCCCTAGCAGACTGCAGTTCAAAACATGCTAAACGTCCAGCAATAACTCCCAAAGTAAAGAAGCTAGGCCTGAAAGGCATAGCTTGTCTGAAACCTCCTAAGAGGACACACGAGCAGACCCTGTCACTTTGGCTCTCAGCCTTTTCCTTTGCCTGGAAAGAGGGAACATGCCTGGAACCTCCTACGGTGCTTTTCTCGGCCCTAGCAGACTGCAGTTCAAAACATGCTAAACGTCCAGCAATAACTCCCAAAGTAAAGAAGCTAGGCCTGAAAGGCATAGCTTGTCTGAAACCTCCTAACAGGACACACGAGCAGACCCTGTCACTTTGGCTCTCAGCCTTTTCCTTTGCCTGGAAAGAGGGAACATGCCTGGAACCTCCTACGGTGCTTTTCTCAGCCCTAGCAGACTGCAGTTCAAAACATGCTAAATGTCCAGCAATAACTCCCAAAGTAAAGAAGCTAGGCCTGAAAGGCATAGCTTGTCTGAAACCTCCTAACAGGACACACGAGCAGACCCTGTCACTTTGGCTCTCAGCCTTTTCCTTTGCCTGGAAAGAGGGAACATGCCTGGAACCTCCTACGGTGCTTTTCTCGGCCCTAGCAGACTGCAGTTCAAAACATGCTAAACGTCCAGCAATAACTCCCAAAGTAAAGAAGCTAGGCCTGAAAGGCATAGCTTGTCTGAAACCTCCTAACAGGACACACGAGCAGACCCTGTCGCTTTGGCTCTCAGCCTTTTCCTTTGCCTGGAAAGAGGGAACATGCCTGGAACCTCCTACGGTGCTTTTCTCGGCCCTAGCAGACTGCAGTTCAAAACATGCTAAACGTCCAGCAATAACTCCCAAAGTAAAGAAGCTAGGCCTGAAAGGCACAGCTTGTCTGAAACCTCCTAACAGGACACACGAGCAGACCCTGTCACTTTGGCTCTCAGCCTTTTCCTTTGCCTGGAAAGAGGGAACATGCCTGGAACCTCCTACGGTGCTTTTCTCGGCCCTAGCAGACTGCAGTTCAAAACATGCTAAACGTCCAGCAATAACTCCCAAAGTAAAGAAGCTAGGCCTGAAAGGCATAGCTTGTCTGAAACCTCCTAACAGGACACACGAGCAGACCCTGTCACTTTGGCTCTCAGCCTTTTCCTTTGCCTGGAAAGAGGGAACATGCCTGGAACCTCCTACGGTGCTTTTCTCGGCCCTAGCAGACTGCAGTTCAAAACATGCTAAACGTCCAGCAATAACTCCCAAAGTAAAGAAGCTAGGCCTGAAAGGCATAGCTTGTCTGAAACCTCCTAAGAGGACACACGAGCAGACCCTGTCACTTTGGCTCTCAGCCTTTTCCTTTGCCTGGAAAGAGGGAACATGCCTGGAACCTCCTACGGTGCTTTTCTCGGCCCTAGCAGACTGCAGTTCAAAACATGCTAAACGTCCAGCAATAACTCCCAAAGTAAAGAAGCTAGGCCTGAAAGGCATAGCTTGTCTGAAACCTCCTAACAGGACACACGAGCAGACCCTGTCACTTTGGCTCTCAGCCTTTTCCTTTGCCTGGAAAGAGGGAACATGCCTGGAACCTCCTACGGTGCTTTTCTCAGCCCTAGCAGACTGCAGTTCAAAACATGCTAAATGTCCAGCAATAACTCCCAAAGTAAAGAAGCTAGGCCTGAAAGGCATAGCTTGTCTGAAACCTCCTAACAGGACACACGAGCAGACCCTGTCACTTTGGCTCTCAGCCTTTTCCTTTGCCTGGAAAGAGGGAACATGCCTGGAACCTCCTACGGTGCTTTTCTCGGCCCTAGCAGACTGCAGTTCAAAACATGCTAAACGTCCAGCAATAACTCCCAAAGTAAAGAAGCTAGGCCTGAAAGGCATAGCTTGTCTGAAACCTCCTAACAGGACACACGAGCAGACCCTGTCGCTTTGGCTCTCAGCCTTTTCCTTTGCCTGGAAAGAGGGAACATGCCTGGAACCTCCTACGGTGCTTTTCTCGGCCCTAGCAGACTGCAGTTCAAAACATGCTAAACGTCCAGCAATAACTCCCAAAGTAAAGAAGCTAGGCCTGAAAGGCATAGCTTGCCTGAAACCTCCTAACAGGACACACGAGCAGACCCTGTCACTTTGGCTCTCAGCCTTTTCCTTTGCCTGGAAAGAGGGAACATGCCTGGAACCTCCTACGGTGCTTTTCTCGGCCCTAGCAGACTGCAGTTGAAAACATGCTAAACGTCCAGCAATAACTCCCAAAGTAAAGAAGCTAGGCCTGAAAGGCATAGCTTGTCTGAAACCTCCTAACAGGACACACGAGCAGACCCTGTCACTTTGGCTCTCAGCCTTTTCCTTTGCCTGGAAAGAGGGAACATGCCTGGAACCTCCTACGGTGCTTTTCTCGGCCCTAGCAGACTGCAGTTCAAAACATGCTAAACGTCCAGCAATAACTCCCAAAGTAAAGAAGCTAGGCCTGAAAGGCATAGCTTGTCTGAAACCTCCTAACAGGACACACGAGCAGACCCTGTCACTTTGGCTCTCAGCCTTTTCCTTTGCCTGGAAAGAGGGAACATGCCTGGAACCTCCTACGGTGCTTTTCTCGGCCCTAGCAGACTGCAGTTCAAAACATGCTAAACGTCCAGCAATAACACCCAAAGTAAAGAAGCTAGGCCTGAAAGGCATAGCTTGTCTGAAACCTCCTAACAGGACACACGAGCAGACCCTGTCGCTTTGGCTCTCAGCCTTTTCCTTTGCCTGGAAAGAGGGAACATGCCTGGAACCTCCTACGGTGCTTTTCTCGGCCCTAGCAGACTGCAGTTCAAAACATGCTAAACGTCCAGCAATAACTCCCAAAGTAAAGAAGCTAGGCCTGAAAGGCATAGCTTGTCTGAAACCTCCTAACAGGACACACGAGCAGACCCTGTCACTTTGGCTCTCAGCCTTTTCCTTTGCCTGGAAAGAGGGAACATGCCTGGAACCTCCTACGGTGCTTTTCTCGGCCCTAGCAGACTGCAGTTCAAAACATGCTAAACGTCCAGCAATAACTCCCAAAGTAAAGAAGCTAGGCCTGAAAGGCATAGCTTGTCTGAAACCTCCTAACAGGACACACGAGCAGACCCTGTCGCTTTGGCTCTCAGCCTTTTCCTTTGCCTGGAATGAGGGAACATGTCTGGAACATGCCTGGAACATGCCTGGAACATGCCTTTCAGGCCTAGCTTCTTTACTTTGGGAGTTATTGCTTGACGTTTAGCATGTTTTGATCTGCAGTCTGCTAGGGCCGAGAAAAGCACCGTAGGAGGTTCCAGGCATGTTCCCTCTTTCCAGGCAAAGGAAAAGGCTGAGAGCCAAAGTGACAGGGTCTGCTCGTGTGTGCTGTTAGGAGGTTTCAGACAAGCTATGCGTTTCAGGCCTCGCTTCTTTACTTTGGGAGTTATTGCTGGACATTTAGCATGTTTTGAACTGCAGTCTGCTAGGGCCGAGAAAAGCACCGTAGGAGGTTCCAGGCATGTTCCCTCTTTCCAGGCAAAGGAAAAGGCTGAGAGCCAAAGTGACAGGGTCTGCTCGTGTGTCCTGTTAGGAGGTTTCAGACAAGCTATACCTTTCAGGCCTAGCTTCTTTACTTTGGGAGTTATTGCTGGACGTTTAGCATGTTTTGAACTGCAGTCTGCTAGGGCCGAGAAAAGCACCGTAGGAGGTTCCAGGCATGTTCCCTCTTTCCAGGCAAAGGAAAAGGCTGAGAGCCAAAGTGACAGGGTCTGCTCGTGTGTCCTGTTAGGAGGTTTCAGACAAGCTATGCCTTTCAGGCCTAGCTTCTTTACTTTGGGAGTTATTGCTGGACGTTTAGCATGTTTTGAACTGCAGTCTGATAGGGCCGAGAAAAGCACCGTAGGAGGTTCCAGGCATGTTCCCTCTTTCCAGGCAAAGGAAAAGGCTGAGAGCCAAAGTGACAGGGTCTGCTCGTGTGTCCTGTTAGGAGGTTTCAGACAAGCTATGCCTTTCAGGCCTAGCTTCTTTACTTTGGGAGTTATTGCTGGACGTTTAGCATGTTTTGAACTGCAGTCTGCTAGGGCCGAGAAAAGCACCGTAGGAGGTTCCAGGCATGTTCCCTCTTTCCAGGCAAAGGAAAAGGCTGAGAGCCAAAGTGACAGGGTCTGCTCGTGTGTCCTGTTAGGAGGTTTCAGACAAGCTATGCCTTTCAGGCCTAGCTTCTTTACTTTGGGAGTTATTGCTGGACGTTTAGCATGTTTTGAACTGCAGTCTGCTAGGGCCGAGAAAAGCACCTTAGGAGGTTCCAGGCATGTTCCCTCTTTCCAGGCAAAGGAAAAGGCTGAGAGCCAAAGTGACAGGGTCTGCTCGTGTGTCCTGTTAGGAGGTTTCAGACAAGCTATGCCTTTCAGGCCTAGCTTCTTTACTTTGGGAGTTATTGCTGGACGTTTAGCATGTTTTGAACTGCAGTCTGCTAGGGCCGAGAAAAGCACCGTAGGAGGTTCCAGGCATGTTCCCTCTTTCCAGGCAAAGGAAAAGGCTGAGAGCCAAAGTGACAGGGTCTGCTCGTGTGTCCTGTTAGGAAGTTTCAGACAAGCTATGCCTTTCAGGCCTAGCTTCTTTACTTTGGGAGTTATTGCTGGACGTTTAGCATGTTTTGAACTGCAGTCTGCTAGGGCCGAGAAAAGCACTGTAGGAGGTTCCAGGCATGTTCCCTCTTTCCAGGCAAAGGAAAAGGCTGAGAGCCAAAGTGACAGGGTCTGCTCGTGTGTCCTGTTAGGAGGTTTCAGACAAGCTATGCCTTTCAGGCCTAGCTTCTTTACTTTGGGAGTTATTGCTGGACGTTTAGCATGTTTTGAACTGCAGTCTGCTAGGGCCGAGACAAGCACCGTAGGACGTTCCAGGCATGTTCCCTCTTTCCAGGCAAAGGAAAAGGCTGAGAGCCAAAGTGACAGGGTCTGCTCGTGTGTCCTGTTAGGAGGTTTCAGACAAGCTATGCCTTTCAGGCCTAGCTTCTTTACTTTGGGAGTTATTGCTGGACGTTTAGCATGTTTTGAACTGCAGTCTGCTAGGGCCGAGAAAAGCACCGTAGGAGGTTCCAGGCATGTTCCCTCTTTCCAGGCAAAGGAAAAGGCTGAGAGCCAAAGTGACAGGGTCTGCTCGTGTGTCCTGTTAGGAGGTTTCAGACAAGCTATGCCTTTCAGGCCTAGCTTCTTTACTTTGGGAGTTATTGCTGGACGTTTAGCATGTTTTGAACTGCAGTCTGCTAGGGCCGAGAAAAGCACCGTAGGAGGTTCCAGGCATGTTCCCTCTTTCCAGGCAAAGGAAAAGGCTGAGAGCCAAAGTGACAGGGTCTGCTCGTGTGTCCTGTTAGGAGGTTTCAGACAAGCTATGCCTTTCAGGCCTAGCTTCTTTACTTTGGGAGTTATTGCTGGACGTTTAGCATGTTTTGAACTGCAGTCTGCTAGGGCCGAGAAAAGCACCGTAGGAGGTTCCAGGCATGTTCCCTCTTTCCAGGCAAAGGAAAAGGCTGAGAGCCAAAGCGACAGGGTCTGCTCGTGTGTCCTGTTAGGAGGTTTCAGACAAGCTATGCCTTTCAGGCCTAGCTTCTTTACTTTGGGAGTTATTGCTGGACGTTTAGCATGTTTTGAACTGCAGTCTGCTAGGGCCGAGAAAAGCACCGTAGGAGGTTCCAGGCATGTTCCCTCTTTCCAGGCAAAGGAAAAGGCTGAGAGCCAAAGTGACAGGGTCTGCTCGTGTGTCCTGTTAGGAGGTTTCAGACAAGCTATGCCTTTCAGGCCTCGCTTCTTTACTTTGGGAGTTATTGCTGGACGTTTAGCATGTTTTGAACTGCAGTCTGCTAGGGCCGAGAAAAGCACCGTAGGAGGTTCCAGGCATGTTCCCTCTTTCCAGGCAAAGGAAAAGGCTGAGAGCCAAAGTGACAGGGTCTGCTCGTGTGTCCTGTTAGGAGGTTTCAGACAAGCTATGCCTTTCAGGCCTAGCTTCTTTACTTTGGGAGTTATTGCTGGACATTTAGCATGTTTTGAACTGCAGTCTGCTAGGGCCGAGAAAAGCACCGTAGGAGGTTCCAGGCATGTTCCCTCTTTCCAGGCAAAGGAAAAGGCTGAGAGCCAAAGTGACAGGGTCTGCTCGTGTGTCCTGTTAGGAAGTTTCAGACAAGCTATGCCTTTCAGGCCTAGCTTCTTTACTTTGGGAGTTATTGCTGGACGTTTAGCATGTTTTGAACTGCAGTCTGCTAGGGCCGAGAAAAGCACTGTAGGAGGTTCCAGGCATGTTCCCTCTTTCCAGGCAAAGGAAAAGGCTGAGAGCCAAAGTGACAGGGTCTGCTCATGTGTCCTGTTAGGAGGTTTCAGACAAGCTATGCCTTTCAGGCCTAGCTTCTTTACTTTGGGAGTTATTGCTGGACGTTTAGCATGTTTTGAACTGCAGTCTGCTAGGGCCGAGACAAGCACCGTAGGACGTTCCAGGCATGTTCCCTCTTTCCAGGCAAAGGAAAAGGCTGAGAGCCAAAGTGACAGGGTCTGCTCGTGTGTCCTGTTAGGAGGTTTCAGACAAGCTATGCCTTTCAGGCCTAGCTTCTTTACTTTGGGAGTTATTGCTGGACGTTTAGCATGTTTTGAACTGCAGTCTGCTAGGGCCGAGAAAAGCACCGTAGGAGGTTCCAGGCATGTTCCCTCTTTCCAGGCAAAGGAAAAGGCTGAGAGCCAAAGTGACAGGGTCTGCTCGTGTGTCCTGTTAGGAGGTTTCAGACAAGCTATGCCTTTCAGGCCTAGCTTCTTTACTTTGGGAGTTATTGCTGGACGTTTAGCATGTTTTGAACTGCAGTCTGCTAGGGCCGAGAAAAGCACCGTAGGAGGTTCCAGGCATGTTCCCTCTTTCCAGGCAAAGGAAAAGGCTGAGAGCCAAAGTGACAGGGTCTGCTCGTGTGTCCTGTTAGGAGGTTTCAGACAAGCTATGCCTTTCAGGCCTAGCTTCTTTACTTTGGGAGTTATTGCTGGACGTTTAGCATGTTTTGAACTGCAGTCTGCTAGGGCCGAGAAAAGCACCGTAGGAGGTTCCAGGCATGTTCCCTCTTTCCAGGCAAAGGAAAAGGCTGAGAGCCAAAGTGACAGGGTCTGCTCGTGTGTCCTGTTAGGAGGTTTCAGACAAGCTATGCCTTTCAGGCCTAGCTTCTTTACTTTGGGAGTTATTGCTGGACGTTTAGCATGTTTTGAACTGCAGTCTGCTAGGGCCGAGAAAAGCACCGTAGGAGGTTCCAGGCATGTTCCCTCTTTCCAGGCAAAGGAAAAGGCTGAGAGCCAAAGTGACAGGGTCTGCTCGTGTGTCCTGTTAGGAGTTTTCAGACAAGCTATGCCTTTCAGGCCTAGCTTCTTTACTTTGGGAGTTATTGCTGGACGTTTAGCATGTTTTGAACTGCAGTCTGCTAGGGCCGAGAAAAGCACCGTAGGAGGTTCCAGGCATGTTCCCTCTTTCCAGGCAAAGGAAAAGGCTGAGAGCCAAAGCGACAGGGTCTGCTCGTGTGTCCTGTTAGGAGGTTTCAGACAAGCTATGCCTTTCAGGCCTAGCTTCTTTACTTTGGGAGTTATTGCTGGACGTTTAGCATGTTTTGAACTGCAGTCTGCTAGGGCCGAGAAAAGCACCGTAGGAGGTTCCAGGCATGTTCCCTCTTTCCAGGCAAAGGAAAAGGCTGAGAGCCAAAGTGACAGGGTCTGCTCGTGTGTCCTGTTAGGAGGTTTCAGACAAGCTATGCCTTTCAGGCCTAGCTTCTTTACTTTGGGAGTTATTGCTGGACGTTTAGCATGTTTTGAACTGCAGTCTGCTAGGGCCGAGAAAAGCACCGTAGGAGGTTCCAGGCATGTTCCCTCTTTCCAGGCAAAGGAAAAGGCTGAGAGCCAAAGTGACAGGGGCTGCTCGTGTGTCCTGTTAGGAGGTTTCAGACAAGCTATGCCTTTCAGGCCTAGCTTCTTTACTTTGGGAGTTATTGCTGGACGTTTAGCATGTTTTGAACTGCAGTCTGCTAGGGCCGAGAAAAGCACCGTAGGAGGTTCCAGGCATGTTCCCTCTTTCCAGGCAAAGGAAAAGGCTGAGAGCCAAAGTGACAGGGTCTGCTCGTGTGTCCTGTTAGGAGGTTTCAGACAAGCTATGCCTTTCAGGCCTAGCTTCTTTACTTTGGGAGTTATTGCTGGACGTTTAGCATGTTTTGAACTGCAGTCTGCTAGGGCCGAGAAAAGCACCGTAGGAGGTTCCAGGCATGTTCCCTCTTTCCAGGCAAAGGAAAAGGCTGAGAGCCAAAGTGACAGGGTCTGCTCGTGTGTCCTGTTAGGAGGTTTCAGACAAGCTATGCCTTTCAGGCCTCGCTTCTTTACTTTGGGAGTTATTGCTGGACGTTTAGCATGTGTTGAACTGCAGTCTGCTAGGGCCGAGAAAAGCACCGTAGGAGGTTCCAGGCATGTTCCCTCTTTCCAGGCAAAGGAAAAGGCTGAGAGCCAAAGTGACAGGGTCTGCTCGTGTGTCCTGTTAGGATGTTTCAGACAAGCTATGCCTTTCAGGCCTAGCTTCTTTACTTTGGGAGTTATTGCTGGACGTTTAGCATGTTTTGAACTGCAGTCTGCTAGGGCCGAGAAAAGCACCGTAGGAGGTTCCAGGCATGTTCCCTCTTTCCAGGCAAAGGAAAAGGCTGAGAGCCAAAGTGACAGGGTCTGCTCGTGTGTCCTCTTAGGAGGTTTCAGACAAGCTATGCCTTTCAGGCCTAGCTTCTTTACTTTGGGAGTTATTGCTGGACGTTTAGCATGTTTTGAACTGCAGTCTGCTAGGGCCGAGAAAAGCACCGTAGGAGGTTCCAGGCATGTTCCCTCTTTCCAGGCAAAGGAAAAGGCTGAGAGCCAAAGTGACAGGGTCTGCTCGTGTGTCCTGTTAGGAGGTTTCAGACAAGCTATGCCTTTCAGGCCTAGCTTCTTTACTTTGGGAGTTATTGCTGGACGTTTAGCATGTTTTGAACTGCAGTCTGCTAGGGCCGAGAAAAGCACCGTAGGAGGTTCCAGGCATGTTCCCTCTTTCCAGGCAAAGGAAAAGGCTGAGAGCCAAAGTGACAGGGTCTGCTCGTGTGTCCTGTTAGGAGGTTTCAGACAAGCTATGCCTTTCAGGCCTAGCTTCTTTACTTTGGGAGTTATTGCTGGACGTTTAGCATGTTTTGAACTGCAGTCTGCTAGGGCCGAGAAAAGCACCGTAGGAGGTTCCAGGCATCTTCCCTCTTTCCAGGCAAAGGAAAAGGCTGAGAGCCAAAGTGACAGGGTCTGCTCGTGTGTCCTGTTAGGAGGTTTCAGACAAGCTATGCCTTTCAGGCCTCGCTTCTTTACTTTGGGAGTTATTGCTGGACGTTTAGCATGTTTTGAACTGCAGTCTGCTAGGGCCGAGAAAAGCACCGTAGGAGGTTCCAGGCATGTTCCCTCTTTCCAGGCAAAGGAAAAGGCTGAGAGCCAAAGTGACAGGGTCTGCTCGTGTGTCCTGTTAGGAGGTTTCAGACAAGCTATGCCTTTCAGGCCTAGCTTCTTTACTTTGGGAGTTATTGCTGGACGTTTAGCATGTTTTGAACTGCAGTCTGCTAGGGCCGAGAAAAGCACCGTAGGAGGTTCCAGGCATGTTCCCTCTTTCCAGGCAAAGGAAAAGGCTGAGAGCCAAAGTGACAGGGTCTGCTCGTGTGTCCTGTTAGGAGGTTTCAGACAAGCTATGCCTTTCAGGCCTAGCTTCTTTACTTTGGGAGTTATTGCTGGACGTTTAGCATGTTTTGAACTGCAGTCTGCTAGGGCCGAGAAAAGCACCGTAGGAGGTTCCAGGCATGTTCCCTCTTTCCAGGCAAAGGAAAAGGCTGAGAGCCAAAGTGACAGGGTCTGCTCGTGTGTCCTGTTAGGAGGTTTCAGACAAGCTATGCCTTTCAGGCCTCGCTTCTTTACTTTGGGAGTTATTGCTGGACGTTTAGCATGTTTTGAACTGCAGTCTGCTAGGGCCGAGAAAAGCACCGTAGGAGGTTCCAGGCATGTTCCCTCTTTCCAGGCAAATGAAAAGGCTGAGAGCCAAAGTGACAGGGTCTGCTCGTGTGTCCTGTTAGGAGGTTTCAGACAAGCTATGCCTTTCAGGCCTAGCTTCTTTACTTTGGGAGTTATTGCTGGACGTTTAGCATGTTTTGAACTGCAGTCTGCTAGGGCCGAGAAAAGCACCGTAGGAGGTTCCAGGCATGTTCCCTCTTTCCAGGCAAAGGAAAAGGCTGAGAGCCAAAGTGACAGGGTCTGCTCGTGTGTCCTGTTAGGAGGTTTCAGACAAGCTATGCCTTTCAGGCCTAGCTTCTTTACTTTGGGAGTTATTGCTGGACATTTAGCATGTTTTGAACTGCAGTCTGCTAGGGCCGAGAAAAGCACCGTAGGAGGTTCCAGGCATGTTCCCTCTTTCCAGGCAAAGGAAAAGGCTGAGAGCCAAAGTGACAGGGTCTGCTGGTGTGTCCTGTTAGGAGGTTTCAGACAAGCTATGCCTTTCAGGCCTCGCTTCTTTACTTTGGGAGTTATTGCTGGACGTTTAGCATGTTTTGAACTGCAGTCTGCTAGGGCCGAGAAAAGCACCGTAGGAGGTTCCAGGCATGTTCCCTCTTTCCAGGCAAAGGAAAAGGCTGAGAGCCAAAGTGACAGGGTCTGCTCGTGTGTCCTGTTAGGAGGTTTCAGACAAGCTATGCCTTTCAGGCCTAGCTTCTTTACTTTGGGAGTTATTGCTGGACGTTTAGCATGTTTTGAACTGCAGTCTGCTAGGGCCGAGAAAAGCACCGTAGGAGGTTCCAGGCATGTTCCCTCTTTCCAGGCAAAGGAAAAGGCTGAGAGCCAAAGTGACAGGGTCTGCTCGTGTGTCCTGTTAGGAGGTTTCAGACAAGCTATGCCTTTCAGGCCTAGCTTCTTTACTTTGGGAGTTATTGCTGGACGTTTAGCATGTTTTGAACTGCAGTCTGCTAGGGCCGAGAAAAGCACCGTAGGAGGTTCCAGGCATGTTCCCTCTTTCCAGGCAAAGGAAAAGGCTGAGAGCCAAAGTGACAGGGTCTGCTCGTGTGTCCTGTTAGGAAGTTTCAGACAAGCTATGCCTTTCAGGCCTAGCTTCTTTACTTTGGGAGTTATTGCTGGACGTTTAGCATGTTTTGAACTGCAGTCTGCTAGGGCCGAGAAAAGCACCGTAGGAGGTTCCAGGCATGTTCCCTCTTTCCAGGCAAAGGAAAAGGCTGAGAGCCAAAGTGACAGGGTCTGCTCGTGTGTCCTGTTAGGAGGTTTCAGACAAGCTATGCCTTTCAGGCCTAGCTTCTTTACTTTGGGAGTTATTGCTGGACGTTTAGCATGTTTTGAACTGCAGTCTGCTAGGGCCGAGAAAAGCACCGTAGGACGTTCCAGGCATGTTCCCTCTTTCCAGGCAAAGGAAAAGGCTGAGAGCCAAAGTGACAGGGTCTGCTCGTGTGTCCTGTTAGGAGGTTTCAGACAACCTATGCCTTTCAGGCCTAGCTTCTTTACTTTGGGAGTTATTGCTGGACATTTAGCATGTTTTGAACTGCAGTCTGCTAGGGCCGAGAAAAGCACCGTAGGAGGTTCCAGGCATGTTCCCTCTTTCCAGGCAAAGGAAAAGGCTGAGAGCCAAAGTGACAGGGTCTGCTCGTGTGTCCTGTTAGGAGGTTTCAGACAAGCTATGCCTTTCAGGCCTAGCTTCTTTACTTTGGGAGTTATTGCTGGACGTTTAGCATGTTTTGAACTGCAGTCTGCTAGGGCCGAGAAAAGCACCGTAGGAGGTTCCAGGCATGTTCCCTCTTTCCAGGCAAAGGAAAAGGCTGAGAGCCAAAGTGACAGGGTCTGCTCGTGTGTCCTGTTAGGAGGTTTCAGACAAGCTATGCCTTTCAGGCCTAGCTTCTTTACTTTGGGAGTTATTGCTGGACGTTTAGCATGTTTTCAACTGCAGTCTGCTAGGGCCGAGAAAAGCACCGTAGGAGGTTCCAGGCATGTTCCCTCTTTCCAGGCAAAGGAAAAGGCTGAGAGCCAAAGTGACAGGGTCTGCTCGTGTGTCCTGTTAGGAGGTTTCAGACAAGCTATGCCTTTCAGGCCTAGCTTCTTTACTTTGGGAGTTATTGCTGGACGTTTAGCATGTTTTGAACTGCAGTCTGCTAGGGCCGAGAAAAGCACCGTAGGAGGTTCCAGGCATGTTCCCTCTTTCCAGGCAAAGGAAAAGGCTGAGAGCCAAAGCGACAGGGTCTGCTCGTGTGTCCTGTTAGGAGGTTTCAGACAAGCTATGCCTTTCAGGCCTAGCTTCTTTACTTTGGGAGTTATTGCTGGACGTTTAGCATGTTTTGAACTGCAGTCTGCTAGGGCCGAGAAAAGCACCGTAGGAGGTTCCAGGCATGTTCCCTCTTTCCAGGCAAAGGAAAAGGCTGAGAGCCAAAGTGACAGGGGCTGCTCGTGTGTCCTGTTAGGAGGTTTCAGACAAGCTATGCCTTTCAGGCCTAGCTTCTTTACTTTGGGAGTTATTGCTGGACGTTTAGCATGTTTTGAACTGCAGTCTGCTAGGGCCGAGAAAAGCACCGTAGGAGGTTCCAGGCATGTTCCCTCTTTCCAGGCAAAGGAAAAGGCTGAGAGCCAAAGTGACAGGGTCTGCTCGTGTGTCCTGTTAGGAGGTTTCAGACAAGCTATGCCTTTCAGGCCTAGCTTCTTTACTTTGGGAGTTATTGCTGGACGTTTAGCATGTTTTGAACTGCAGTCTGCTAGGGCCGAGAAAAGCACCGTAGGAGGTTCCAGGCATGTTCCCTCTTTCCAGGCAAAGGAAAAGGCTGAGAGCCAAAGTGACAGGGGCTGCTCGTGTGTCCTGTTAGGAGGTTTCAGACAAGCTATGCCTTTCAGGCCTAGCTTCTTTACTTTGGGAGTTATTGCTGGACGTTTAGCATGTTTTGAACTGCAGTCTGCTAGGGCCGAGAAAAGCACCGTAGGAGGTTCCAGGCATGTTCCCTCTTTCCAGGCAAAGGAAAAGGCTGAGAGCCAAAGTGACAGGGTCTGCTCGTGTGTCCTGTTAGGAGGTTTCAGACAAGCTATGCCTTTCAGGCCTAGCTTCTTTACTTTGGGAGTTATTGCTGGACGTTTAGCATGTTTTGAACTGCAGTCTGCTAGGGCCGAGAAAAGCACCGTAGGAGGTTCCAGGCATGTTCCCTCTTTCCAGGCAAAGGAAAAGGCTGAGAGCCAAAGTGACAGGGTCTGCTCGTGTGTCCTGTTAGGAGGTTTCAGACAAGCTATGCCTTTCAGGCCTAGCTTCTTTACTTTGGGAGTTATTGCTGGACGTTTAGCATGTTTTGAACTGCAGTCTGCTAGGGCCGAGAAAAGCACCGTAGGAGGTTCCAGGCATGTTCCCTCTTTCCAGGCAAAGGAAAAGGCTGAGAGCCAAAGTGACAGGGTCTGCTCGTGTGTCCTGTTAGGAGGTTTCAGACAAGCTATGCCTTTCAGGCCTAGCTTCTTTACTTTGGGAGTTATTGCTGGACGTTTAGCATGTTTTGAACTGCAGTCTGCTAGGGCCGAGAAAAGCACCGTAGGAGGTTCCAGGCATGTTCCCTCTTTCCAGGCAAAGGAAAAGGCTGAGAGCCAAAGTGACAGGGTCTGCTCGTGTGTCCTGTTAGGAGGTTTCAGACAAGCTATGCCTTTCAGGCCTAGCTTCTTTACTTTGGGAGTTATTGCTGGACGTTTAGCATGTTTTGAACTGCAGTCTGCTAGGGCCGAGAAAAGCACCGTAGGAGGTTCCAGGCATGTTCCCTCTTTCCAGGCAAAGGAAAAGGCTGAGAGCCAAAGTGACAGGGTCTGCTCGTGTGTCCTGTTAGGAGGTTTCAGACAAGCTATGCCTTTCAGGCCTAGCTTCTTTACTTTGGGAGTTATTGCTGGACGTTTAGCATGTTTTGAACTGCAGTCTGCTAGGGCCGAGACAAGCACCGTAGGACGTTCCAGGCATGTTCCCTCTTTCCAGGCAAAGGAAAAGGCTGAGAGCCAAAGTGACAGGGTCTGCTCGTGTGTCCTGTTAGGAGGTTTCAGACAAGCTATGCCTTTCAGGCCTAGCTTCTTTACTTTGGGAGTTATTGCTGGACGTTTAGCATGTTTTGAACTGCAGTCTGCTAGGGCCGAGAAAAGCACCGTAGGAGGTTCCAGGCATGTTCCCTCTTTCCAGGCAAAGGAAAAGGCTGAGAGCCAAAGTGACAGGGTCTGCTCGTGTGTCCTGTTAGGAGGTTTCAGACAAGCTATGCCTTTCAGGCCTAGCTTCTTTACTTTGGGAGTTATTGCTGGACGTTTAGCATGTTTTGAACTGCAGTCTGCTAGGGCCGAGAAAAGCACCGTAGGAGGTTCCAGGCATGTTCCCTCTTTCCAGGCAAAGGAAAAGGCTGAGAGCCAAAGTGACAGGGTCTGCTCGTGTGTCCTGTTAGGAGGTTTCAGACAAGCTATGCCTTTCAGGCCTAGCTTCTTTACTTTGGGAGTTATTGCTGGACGTTTAGCATGTTTTCAACTGCAGTCTGCTAGGGCCGAGAAAAGCACCGTAGGAGGTTCCAGGCATGTTCCCTCTTTCCAGGCAAAGGAAAAGGCTGAGAGCCAAAGTGACAGGGTCTGCTCGTGTGTCCTGTTAGGAGGTTTCAGACAAGCTATGCCTTTCAGGCCTAGCTTCTTTACTTTGGGAGTTATTGCTGGACGTTTAGCATGTTTTGAACTGCAGTCTGCTAGGGCCGAGAAAAGCACCGTAGGAGGTTCCAGGCATGTTCCCTCTTTCCAGGCAAAGGAAAAGGCTGAGAGCCAAAGCGACAGGGTCTGCTCGTGTGTCCTGTTAGGAGGTTTCAGACAAGCTATGCCTTTCAGGCCTAGCTTCTTTACTTTGGGAGTTATTGCTGGACGTTTAGCATGTTTTGAACTGCAGTCTGCTAGGGCCGAGAAAAGCACCGTAGGAGGTTCCAGGCATGTTCCCTCTTTCCAGGCAAAGGAAAAGGCTGAGAGCCAAAGTGACAGGGGCTGCTCGTGTGTCCTGTTAGGAGGTTTCAGACAAGCTATGCCTTTCAGGCCTAGCTTCTTTACTTTGGGAGTTATTGCTGGACGTTTAGCATGTTTTGAACTGCAGTCTGCTAGGGCCGAGAAAAGCACCGTAGGAGGTTCCAGGCATGTTCCCTCTTTCCAGGCAAAGGAAAAGGCTGAGAGCCAAAGTGACAGGGTCTGCTCGTGTGTCCTGTTAGGAGGTTTCAGACAAGCTATGCCTTTCAGGCCTCGCTTCTTTACTTTGGGAGTTATTGCTGGACGTTTAGCATGTTTTGAACTGCAGTCTGCTAGGGCCGAGAAAAGCACCGTAGGAGGTTCCAGGCATGTTCCCTCTTTCCAGGCAAAGGAAAAGGCTGAGAGCCAAAGTGACAGGGTCTGCTCGTGTGTCCTGTTAGGAGGTTTCAGACAAGCTATGCCTTTCAGGCCTAGCTTCTTTACTTTGGGAGTTATTGCTGGACGTTTAGCATGTTTAGAACTGCAGTCTGCTAGGGCCGAGAAAAGCACCGTAGGAGGTTCCAGGCATGTTCCCTCTTTCCAGGCAAAGGAAAAGGCTGAGAGCCAAAGTGACAGGGTCTGCTCGTGTGTCCTGTTAGGAGGTTTCAGACAAGCTATGCCTTTCAGGCCTAGCTTCTTTACTTTGGGAGTTATTGCTGGACGTTTAGCATGTTTTGAACTGCAGTCTGCTAGGGCCGAGAAAAGCACCGTAGGAGGTTCCAGGCATGTTCCCTCTTTCCAGGCAAAGGAAAAGGCTGAGAGCCAAAGTGACAGGGTCTGCTCGTGTGTCCTGTTAGGAGGTTTCAGACAAGCTATGCCTTTCAGGCCTCGCTTCTTTACTTTGGGAGTTATTGCTGGACGTTTAGCATGTGTTGAACTGCAGTCTGCTAGGGCCGAGAAAAGCACCGTAGGAGGTTCCAGGCATGTTCCCTCTTTCCAGGCAAAGGAAAAGGCTGAGAGCCAAAGTGACAGGGTCTGCTCGTGTGTCCTGTTAGGAGGTTTCAGACAAGCTATGCCTTTCAGGCCTAGCTTCTTTACTTTGGGAGTTATTGCTGGACGTTTAGCATGTTTTGAACTGCAGTCTGCTAGGGCCGAGAAAAGCACCGTAGGAGGTTCCAGGCATGTTCCCTCTTTCCAGGCAAAGGAAAAGGCTGAGAGCCAAAGTGACAGGGTCTGCTCGTGTGTCCTGTTAGGAGGTTTCAGACAAGCTATGCCTTTCAGGCCTAACTTCTTTACTTTGGGAGTTATTGCTGGACGTTTAGCATGTTTTGAACTGCAGTCTGCTAGGGCCGAGAAAAGCACCGTAGGAGGTTCCAGGCATGTTCCCTCTTTCCAGGCAAAGGAAAAGGCTGAGAGCCAAAGTGACAGGGTCTGCTCGTGTGTCCTGTTAGGAGGTTTCAGACAAGCTATGCCTTTCAGGCCTAGCTTCTTTACTTTGGGAGTTATTGCTGGACGTTTAGCATGTTTTGAACTGCAGTCTGCTAGGGCCGAGAAAAGCACCGTAGGAGGTTCCAGGCATGTTCCCTCTTTCCAGGCAAAGGAAAAGGCTGAGAGCCAAAGTGACAGGGTCTGCTCGTGTGTCCTGTTAGGAGGTTTCAGACAAGCTATGCCTTTCAGGCCTCGCTTCTTTACTTTGGGAGTTATTGCTGGACGTTTAGCATGTTTTGAACTGCAGTCTGCTAGGGCCGAGAAAAGCACCGTAGGAGGTTCCAGGCATGTTCCCTCTTTCCAGGCAAAGGAAAAGGCTGAGAGCCAAAGTGACAGGGTCTGCTCGTGTGTCCTGTTAGGAGGTTTCAGACAAGCTATGCCTTTCAGGCCTAGCTTCTTTACTTTGGGAGTTATTGCTGGACGTTTAGCATGTTTTGAACTGCAGTCTGCTAGGGCCGAGAAAAGCACCGTAGGAGGTTCCAGGCATGTTCCCTCTTTCCAGGCAAAGGAAAAGGCTGAGAGCCAAAGTGACAGGGTCTGCTCGTGTGTCCTGTTAGGAGGTTTCAGACAAGCTATGCCTTTCAGGCCTAGCTTCTTTACTTTGGGAGTTATTGCTGGACGTTTAGCATGTTTTGAACTGCAGTCTGCTAGGGCCGAGAAAAGCACCGTAGGAGGTTCCAGGCATGTTCCCTCTTTCCAGGCAAAGGAAAAGGCTGAGAGCCAAAGTGACAGGGTCTGCTCGTGTGTCCTGTTAGGAGGTTTCAGACAAGCTATGCCTTTCAGGCCTAGCTTCTTTACTTTGGGAGTTATTGCTGGACGTTTAGCATGTTTTGAACTGCAGTCTGCTAGGGCCGAGAAAAGCACCGTAGGAGGTTCCAGGCATGTTCCCTCTTTCCAGGCAAAGGAAAAGGCTGAGAGCCAAAGTGACAGGGTCTGCTCGTGTGTCCTGTTAGGAGGTTTCAGACAAGCTATGCCTTTCAGGCCTCGCTTCTTTACTTTGGGAGTTATTGCTGGACGTTTAGCATGTGTTGAACTGCAGTCTGCTAGGGCCGAGAAAAGCACCGTAGGAGGTTCCAGGCATGTTCCCTCTTTCCAGGCAAAGGAAAAGGCTGAGAGCCAAAGTGACAGGGTCTGCTCGTGTGTCCTGTTAGGAGGTTTCAGACAAGCTATGCCTTTCAGGCCTAGCTTCTTTACTTTGGGAGTTATTGCTGGACGTTTAGCATGTTTTGAACTGCAGTCTGCTAGGGCCGAGAAAAGCACCGTAGGAGGTTCCAGGCATGTTCCCTCTTTCCAGGCAAAGGAAAAGGCTGAGAGCCAAAGTGACAGGGTCTGCTCGTGTGTCCTGTTAGGAGGTTTCAGACAAGCTATGCCTTTCAGGCCTAGCTTCTTTACTTTGGGAGTTATTGCTGGACGTTTAGCATGTTTAGAACTGCAGTCTGCTAGGGCCGAGAAAAGCACCGTAGGAGGTTCCAGGCATGTTCCCTCTTTCCAGGCAAAGGAAAAGGCTGAGAGCCAAAGTGACAGGGTCTGCTCGTGTGTCCTGTTAGGAGGTTTCAGACAAGCTATGCCTTTCAGGCCTAGCTTCTTTACTTTGGGAGTTATTGCTGGACGTTTAGCATGTTTTGAACTGCAGTCTGCTAGGGCCGAGAAAAGCACCGTAGGAGGTTCCAGGCATGTTCCCTCTTTCCAGGCAAAGGAAAAGGCTGAGAGCCAAAGTGACAGGGTCTGCTCGTGTGTCCTGTTAGGAGGTTTCAGACAAGCTATGCCTTTCAGGCCTAGCTTCTTTACTTTGGGTGTTATTGCTGGACGTTTAGCATGTTTTGAACTGCAGTCTGCTAGGGCCGAGAAAAGCACCGTAGGACGTTCCAGGCATGTTCCCTCTTTCCAGGCAAAGGAAAAGGCTGAGAGCCAAAGTGACAGGGTCTGCTCGTGTGTCCTGTTAGGAGGTTTCAGACAAGCTATGCCTTTCAGGCCTAGCTTCTTTACTTTGGGAGTTATTGCTGGACGTTTAGCATGTTTTGAACTGCAGTCTGCTAGGGCCGAGAAAAGCACCGTAGGAGGTTCCAGGCATGTTCCCTCTTTCCAGGCAAAGGAAAAGGCTGAGAGCCAAAGTGACAGGGTCTGCTCGTGTGTCCTGTTAGGAGGTTTCAGACAAGCTATGCCTTTCAGGCCTAGCTTCTTTACTTTGGGAGTTATTGCTGGACGTTTAGCATGTTTTGAACTGCAGTCTGCTAGGGCCGAGAAAAGCACCGTAGGAGGTTCCAGGCATGTTCCCTCTTTCCAGGCAAAGGAAAAGGCTGAGAGCCAAAGTGACAGGGTCTGCTCGTGTGTCCTGTTAGGAAGTTTCAGACAAGCTATGCCTTTCAGGCCTAGCTTCTTTACTTTGGGAGTTATTGCTGGACGTTTAGCATGTTTTGAACTGCAGTCTGCTAGGGCCGAGAAAAGCACCGTAGGAGGTTCCAGGCATGTTCCCTCTTTCCAGGCAAAGGAAAAGGCTGAGAGCCAAAGTGACAGGGTCTGCTCGTGTGTCCTGTTAGGAGGTTTCAGACAAGCTATGCCTTTCAGGCCTAGCTTCTTTACTTTGGGAGTTATTGCTGGACGTTTAGCATGTTTTGAACTGCAGTCTGCTAGGGCCGAGACAAGCACCGTAGGACGTTCCAGGCATGTTCCCTCTTTCCAGGCAAAGGAAAAGGCTGAGAGCCAAAGTGACAGGGTCTGCTCGTGTGTCCTGTTAGGAGGTTTCAGACAAGCTATGCCTTTCAGGCCTAGCTTCTTTACTTTGGGAGTTATTGCTGGACATTTAGCATGTTTTGAACTGCAGTCTGCTAGGGCCGAGAAAAGCACCGTAGGAGGTTCCAGGCATGTTCCCTCTTTCCAGGCAAAGGAAAAGGCTGAGAGCCAAAGTGACAGGGTCTGCTCGTGTGTCCTGTTAGGAGGTTTCAGACAAGCTATGCCTTTCAGGCCTAGCTTCTTTACTTTGGGAGTTATTGCTGGACGTTTAGCATGTTTTGAACTGCAGTCTGCTAGGGCCGAGAAAAGCACCGTAGGAGGTTCCAGGCATGTTCCCTCTTTCCAGGCAAAGGAAAAGGCTGAGAGCCAAAGTGACAGGGTCTGCTCGTGTGTCCTGTTAGGAGGTTTCAGACAAGCTATGCCTTTCAGGCCTAGCTTTTTTACTTTGGGAGTTATTGCTGGACGTTTAGCATGTTTTCAACTGCAGTCTGCTAGGGCCGAGAAAAGCACCGTAGGAGGTTCCAGGCATGTTCCCTCTTTCCAGGCAAAGGAAAAGGCTGAGAGCCAAAGTGACAGGGTCTGCTCGTGTGTCCTGTTAGGAGGTTTCAGACAAGCTATGCCTTTCAGGCCTAGCTTCTTTACTTTGGGAGTTATTGCTGGACGTTTAGCATGTTTTGAACTGCAGTCTGCTAGGGCCGAGAAAAGCACCGTAGGAGGTTCCAGGCATGTTCCCTCTTTCCAGGCAAAGGAAAAGGCTGAGAGCCAAAGCGACAGGGTCTGCTCGTGTGTCCTGTTAGGAGGTTTCAGACAAGCTATGCCTTTCAGGCCTAGCTTCTTTACTTTGGGAGTTATTGCTGGACGTTTAGCATGTTTTGAACTGCAGTCTGCTAGGGCCGAGAAAAGCACCGTAGGAGGTTCCAGGCATGTTCCCTCTTTCCAGGCAAAGGAAAAGGCTGAGAGCCAAAGCGACAGGGTCTGCTTGTGTGTCCTCCTAGGAGGTTTCAGACAAGCTATGCCTTTCAGGCCTAGCTTCTTTACTTTGGGAGTTATTGCTGGACGTTTAGCATGTTTTGAACTGCAGTCTCCTAGGGCCGAGAAAAGCACCGTAGGAGGTTCCAGGCATGTTCCCTCTTTCCAGGCAAAGGAAAAGGCTGAGAGCCAAAGTGACAGGGGCTGCTCGTGTGTCCTGTTAGGAGGTTTCAGACAAGCTATGCCTTTCAGGCCTAGCTTCTTTACTTTGGGAGTTATTGCTGGACGTTTAGCATGTTTTGAACTGCAGTCTGCTAGGGCCGAGAAAAGCACCGTAGGAGGTTCCAGGCATGTTCCCTCTTTCCAGGCAAAGGAAAAGGCTGAGAGCCAAAGTGACAGGGTCTGCTCGTGTGTCCTGTTAGGAGGTTTCAGACAAGCTATGCCTTTCAGGCCTAGCTTCTTTACTTTGGGAGTTATTGCTGGACGTTTAGCATGTTTTGAACTGCAGTCTGCTAGGGCCGAGAAAAGCACCGTAGGAGGTTCCAGGCATGTTCCCTCTTTCCAGGCAAAGGAAAAGGCTGAGAGCCAAAGTGACAGGGTCTGCTCGTGTGTCCTGTTAGGAGGTTTCAGACAAGCTATGCCTTTCAGGCCTCGCTTCTTTACTTTGGGAGTTATTGCTGGACGTTTAGCATGTGTTGAACTGCAGTCTGCTAGGGCCGAGAAAAGCACCGTAGGAGGTTCCAGGCATGTTCCCTCTTTCCAGGCAAAGGAAAAGGCTGAGAGCCAAAGTGACAGGGTCTGCTCGTGTGTCCTGTTAGGAGGTTTCAGACAAGCTATGCCTTTCAGGCCTAGCTTCTTTACTTTGGGAGTTATTGCTGGACGTTTAGCATGTTTTGAACTGCAGTCTGCTAGGGCCGAGAAAAGCACCGTAGGAGGTTCCAGGCATGTTCCCTCTTTCCAGGCAAAGGAAAAGGCTGAGAGCCAAAGTGACAGGGTCTGCTCGTGTGTCCTGTTAGGAGGTTTCAGACAAGCTATGCCTTTCAGGCCTAGCTTCTTTACTTTGGGAGTTATTGCTGGACGTTTAGCATGTTTAGAACTGCAGTCTGCTAGGGCCGAGAAAAGCACCGTAGGAGGTTCCAGGCATGTTCCCTCTTTTCAGGCAAAGGAAAAGGCTGAGAGCCAAAGTGACAGGGTCTGCTCGTGTGTCCTGTTAGGAGGTTTCAGACAAGCTATGCCTTTCAGGCCTCGCTTCTTTACTTTGGGAGTTATTGCTGGACGTTTAGCATGTTTTGAACTGCAGTCTGCTAGGGCCGAGAAAAGCACCGTAGGAGGTTCCAGGCATGTTCCCTCTTTCCAGGCAAAGGAAAAGGCTGAGAGCCAAAGTGACAGGGTCTGCTCGTGTGTCCTGTTAGGAGGTTTCAGACAAGCTATGCCTTTCAGGCCTAGCTTCTTTACTTTGGGAGTTATTGCTGGACGTTTAGCATGTTTTGAACTGCAGTCTGCTAGGGCCGAGAAAAGCACCGTAGGAGGTTCCAGGCATGTTCCCTCTTTCCAGGCAAAGGAAAAGGCTGAGAGCCAAAGTGACAGGGTCTGCTCGTGTGTCCTGTTAGGAAGTTTCAGACAAGCTATGCCTTTCAGGCCTAGCTTCTTTACTTTGGGAGTTATTGCTGGACGTTTAGCATGTTTTGAACTGCAGTCTGCTAGGGCCGAGAAAAGCACCGTAGGAGGTTCCAGGCATGTTCCCTCTTTCCAGGCAAAGGAAAAGGCTGAGAGCCAAAGTGACAGGGTCTGCTCGTGTGTCCTGTTAGGAGGTTTCAGACAAGCTATGCCTTTCAGGCCTAGCTTCTTTACTTTGGGAGTTATTGCTGGACGTTTAGCATGTTTTGAACTGCAGTCTGCTAGGGCCGAGAAAAGCACCGTAGGACGTTCCAGGCATGTTCCCTCTTTCCAGGCAAAGGAAAAGGCTGAGAGCCAAAGTGACAGGGTCTGCTCGTGTGTCCTGTTAGGAGGTTTCAGACAAGCTATGCCTTTCAGGCCTAGCTTCTTTACTTTGGGAGTTATTGCTGGACATTTAGCATGTTTTGAACTGCAGTCTGCTAGGGCCGAGAAAAGCACCGTAGGAGGTTCCAGGCATGTTCCCTCTTTCCAGGCAAAGGAAAAGGCTGAGAGCCAAAGTGACAGGGTCTGCTCGTGTGTCCTGTTAGGAGGTTTCAGACAAGCTATGCCTTTCAGGCCTAGCTTCTTTACTTTGGGAGTTATTGCTGGACGTTTAGCATGTTTTGAACTGCAGTCTGCTAGGGCCGAGAAAAGCACCGTAGGAGGTTCCAGGCATGTTCCCTCTTTCCAGGCAAAGTAAAAGGCTGAGAGCCAAAGTGACAGGGTCTGCTCGTGTGTCCTGTTAGGAGGTTTCAGACAAGCTATGCCTTTCAGGCCTAGCTTCTTTACTTTGGGAGTTATTGCTGGACGTTTAGCATGTTTTGAACTGCAGTCTGCTAGGGCCGAGAAAAGCACCGTAGGAGGTTCCAGGCATGTTCCCTCTTTCCAGGCAAAGGAAAAGGCTGAGAGCCAAAGTGACAGGGTCTGCTCGTGTGTCCTGTTAGGAGGTTTCAGACAAGCTATGCCTTTCAGGCCTAGCTTCTTTACTTTGGGAGTTATTGCTGGACGTTTAGCATGTTTTGAACTGCAGTCTGCTAGGGCCGAGAAAAGCACCGTAGGAGGTTCCAGGCATGTTCCCTCTTTCCAGGCAAAGGAAAAGGCTGAGAGCCAAAGTGACAGGGTCTGCTCGTGTGTCCTGTTAGGAGGTTTCAGACAAGCTATGCCTTTCAGGCCTAGCTTCTTTACTTTGGGAGTTATTGCTGGACGTTTAGCATGTTTTGAACTGCAGTCTGCTAGGGCCGAGAAAAGCACCGTAGGAGGTTCCAGGCATGTTCCCTCTTTCCAGGCAAAGGAAAAGGCTGAGAGCCAAAGCGACAGGGTCTGCTCGTGTGTCCTGTTAGGAGGTTTCAGACAAGCTATGCCTTTCAGGCCTAGCTTCTTTACTTTGGGAGTTATTGCTGGACGTTTAGCATGTTTTGAACTGCAGTCTGCTAGGGCCGAGAAAAGCACCGTAGGAGGTTCCAGGCATGTTCCCTCTTTCCAGGCAAAGGAAAAGGCTGAGAGCCAAAGCGACAGGGTCTGCTCGTGTGTCCTGTTAGGAGGTTTCAGACAAGCTATGCCTTTCAGGCCTAGCTTCTTTACTTTGGGAGTTATTGCTGGACGTTTAGCATGTTTTGAACTGCAGTCTGCTAGGGCCGAGAAAAGCACCGTAGGAGGTTCCAGGCATGTTCCCTCTTTCCAGGCAAAGGAAAAGGCTGAGAGCCAAAGTGACAGGGTCTGCTCGTGTGTCCTGTTAGGAGGTTTCAGACAAGCTATGCCTTTCAGGCCTAGCTTCTTTACTTTGGGAGTTATTGCTGGACGTTTAGCATGTTTTGAACTGCAGTCTGCTAGGGCCGAGAAAAGCACCGTAGGAGGTTCCAGGCATGTTCCCTCTTTCCAGGCAAAGGAAAAGGCTGAGAGCCAAAGTGACAGGGTCTGCTCGTGTGTCCTGTTAGGAGGTTTCAGACAAGCTATGCCTTTCAGGCCTAGCTTCTTTACTTTGGGAGTTATTGCTGGACGTTTAGCATGTTTTGAACTGCAGTCTGCTAGGGCCGAGAAAAGCACCGTAGGAGGTTCCAGGCATGTTCCCTCTTTCCAGGCAAAGGAAAAGGCTGAGAGCCAAAGTGACAGGGTCTGCTCGTCTGTCCTGTTAGGAGGTTTCAGACAAGCTATGCCTTTCAGGCCTCGCTTCTTTACTTTGGGAGTTATTGCTGGACGTTTAGCATGTTTTGAACTGCAGTCTGCTAGGGCCGAGAAAAGCACCGTAGGAGGTTCCAGGCATGTTCCCTCTTTCCAGGCAAAGGAAAAGGCTGAGAGCCAAAGTGACAGGGTCTGCTCGTGTGTCCTGTTAGGAGGTTTCAGACAAGCTATGCCTGTCAGGCCTAGCTTCTTTACTTTGGGAGTTATTGCTGGACGTTTAGCATGTTTTGAACTGCAGTCTGCTAGGGCCGAGAAAAGCACCGTAGGAGGTTCCAGGCATGTTCCATCTTTCCAGGCAAAATAAAGGATGAGAGCCAAAGTGACAGGGTCTGCTCGTGTGTCCTGTTAGGAGGTTTCAGACAAGCTATTCCTTTCAGGCCTAGCTTCTTTACTTTGGGAGTTATTGCTGGACGTTTAGCATGTTTTGAACTGCAGTCTGCTAGGGCCGAGAAAAGCACCGTAGGAGGTTCCAGGCATGTTCCCTCTTTCCAGGCAAAGGAAAAGGCTGAGAGCCAAAGTGACAGGGTCTGCTCGTGTGTCCTGTTAGGAGGTTTCAGACAAGCTATGCCTTTCAGGCCTAGCTTCTTTACTTTGGGAGTTATTGCTGGACGTTTAGCATGTTTTGAACTGCAGTCTGCTAGGGCCGAGAAAAGCACCGTAGGAGGTTCCAGGCATGTTCCCTCTTTCCAGGCAAAGGAAAAGGCTGAGAGCCAAAGTGACAGGGTCTGCTCGTGTGTCCTGTTAGGAGGTTTCAGACAAGCTATGCCTTTCAGGCCTAGCTTCTTTACTTTGGGAGTTATTGCTGGACGTTTAGCATGTTTTGAACTGCAGTCTGCTAGGGCCGAGAAAAGCACTGTAGGAGGTTACAGGCATGTTCCCTCTTTCCAGGCAAAGGAAAAGGCTGAGAGCCAAAGTGACAGGGTCTGCTCGTGTGTCCTGTTAGGAGGTTTCAGACAAGCTATGCCTTTCAGGCCTAGCTTCTTTACTTTGGGAGTTATTGCTGGACGTTTAGCATGTTTTGAACTGCAGTCTGCTAGGGCCGAGAAAAGCACCGTAGGAGGTTCCAGGCATGTTCCCTCTTTCCAGGCAAAGGAAAAGGCTGAGAGCCAAAGTGACAGGGTCTGCTCGTGTGTCCTGTTAGGAGGTTTCAGACAAGCTATGCCTTTCAGGCCTAGCTTCTTTACTTTGGGAGTTATTGCTGGACGTTTAGCATGTTTTGAACTGCAGTCTGCTAGGGCCGAGAAAAGCACCGTAGGAGGTTCCAGGCATGTTCCCTCTTTCCAGGCAAAGGAAAAGGCTGAGAGCCAAAGTGACAGGGTCTGCTCGTGTGTCCTGTTAGGAGGTTTCAGACAAGCTATGCCTTTCAGGCCTAGCTTCTTTACTTTGGGAGTTATTGCTGGACGTTTAGCATGTTTTGAACTGCAGTCTGCTAGGGCCGAGAAAAGCACCGTAGGAGGTTCCAGGCATGTTCCCTCTTTCCAGGCAAAGGAAAAGGCTGAGAGCCAAAGTGACAGGGTCTGCTCGTGTGTCCTGTTAGGAGGTTTCAGACAAGCTATGCCTTTCAGGCCTAGCTTCTTTACTTTGGGAGTTATTGCTGGACGTTTAGCATGTTTTGAACTGCAGTCTGCTAGGGCCGAGAAAAGCACCGTAGGAGGTTCCAGGCATGTTCCCTCTTTCCAGGCAAAGGAAAAGGCTGAGAGCCAAAGTGACAGGGTCTGCTCGTGTGTCCTGTTAGGAGGTTTCAGACAAGCTATGCCTTTCAGGCCTCGCTTCTTTACTTTGGGAGTTATTGCTGGACGTTTAGCATGTTTTGAACTGCAGTCTGCTAGGGCCGAGAAAAGCACCGTAGGAGGTTCTAGGCATGTTCCCTCTTTCCAGGCAAAGGAAAAGGCTGAGAGCCAAAGTGACAGGGTCTGCTCGTGTGTCCTGTTAGGAGGTTTCAGACAAGCTATGCCTTTCAGGCCTAGCTTCTTTACTTTGGGAGTTATTACTGGACGTTTAGCATGTTTTGAACTGCAGTCTGCTAGGGCCGAGAAAAGCACCGTAGGAGGTTCCAGGCATGTTCCCTCTTTCCAGGCAAAGGAAAAGGCTGAGAGCCAAAGTGACAGGGGCTGCTCGTGTGTCCTGTTAGGAGGTTTCAGACAAGCTATGCCTTTCAGGCCTAGCTTCTTTACTTTGGGAGTTTTTGCTGGACGTTTAGCATGTTTTGAACTGCAGTCTGCTAGGGCCGAGAAAAGCACCGTAGGAGGTTCCAGGCATGTTCCCTCTTTCCAGGCAAAGGAAAAGGCTGAGAGCCAAAGTGACAGGGTCTGCTCGTGTGTCCTGTTAGGAGGTTTCAGACAAGCTATGCCTTTCAGGCCTCGCTTCTTTACTTTGGGAGTTATTGCTGGACGTTTAGCATGTTTTGAACTGCAGTCTGCTAGGGCCGAGAAAAGCACCGTAGGAGGTTCTAGGCATGTTCCCTCTTTCCAGGCAAAGGAAAAGGCTGAGAGCCAAAGCGACAGGGTCTGCTCGTGTGTCCTGTTAGGAGGTTTCAGACAAGCTATGCCTTTCAGGCCTAGCTTCTTTACTTTGGGAGTTATTGCTGGACGTTTAGCATGTTTTGAACTGCAGTCTGCTAGGGCCGAGAAAAGCACCGTAGGAGGTTCCAGGCATGTTCCCTCTTTCCAGGCAAAGGAAAAGGCTGAGAGCCAAAGTGACAGGGTCTGCTCGTGTGTCCTGTTAGGAGGTTTCAGACAAGCTATGCCTTTCAGGCCTCGCTTCTTTACTTTGGGAGTTATTGCTGGACGTTTAGCATGTTTTGAACTGCAGTCTGCTAGGGCCGAGAAAAGCACCGTAGGAGGTTCTAGGCATGTTCCCTCTTTCCAGGCAAAGGAAAAGGCTGAGAGCCAAAGTGACAGGGTCTGCTCGTGTGTCCTGTTAGGAGGTTTCAGACAAGCTATGCCTTTCAGGCCTAGCTTCTTTACTTTGGGAGTTATAACTAGACGTTTAGCATGTTTTGAACTGCAGTCTGCTAGGGCCGAGAAAAGCACCGTAGGAGGTTCCAGGCATGTTCCCTCTTTCCAGGCAAAGGAAAAGGCTGAGAGCCAAAGTGACAGGGGCTGCTCGTGTGTCCTGTTAGGAGGTTTCAGACAAGCTATGCCTTTCAGGCCTAGCTTCTTTACTTTGGGAGTTTTTGCTGGACGTTTAGCATGTTTTGAACTGCAGTCTGCTAGGGCCGAGAAAAGCACCGTAGGAGGTTCCAGGCATGTTCCCTCTTTCCAGGCAAAGGAAAAGGCTGAGAGCCAAAGTGACAGGGTCTGCTCGTGTGTCCTGTTAGGAGGTTTCAGACAAGCTATGCCTTTCAGGCCTCTCTTCTTTACTTTGGGAGTTATTGCTGGACGTTTAGCATGTTTTGAACTGCAGTCTGCTAGGGCCGAGAAAAGCACCGTAGGAGGTTCTAGGCATGTTCCCTCTTTCCAGGCAAAGGAAAAGGCTGAGAGCCAAAGTGACAGGGTCTGCTCGTGTGTCCTGTTAGGAGGTTTCAGACAAGCTATGCCTTTCAGGCCTAGCTTCTTTACTTTGGGAGTTATTGCTGGACGTTTAGCATGTTTTGAACTGCAGTCTGCTAGGGCCGAGAAAAGCACCGTAGGAGGTTCCAGGCATGTTCCCTCTTTCCAGGCAAAGGAAAAGGCTGAGAGCCAAAGTGACAGGGGCTGCTCGTGTGTCCTGTTAGGAGGTTTCAGACAAGCTATGCCTTTCAGGCCTAGCTTCTTTACTTTGGGAGTTATTGCTGGACGTTTAGCATGTTTTGAACTGCAGTCTGCTAGGGCCGAGAAAAGCACCGTAGGAGGTTCCAGGCATGTTCCCTCTTTCCAGGCAAAGGAAAAGGCTGAGAGCCAAAGTGACAGGGTCTGCTCGTGTGTCCTGTTAGGAGTTTTCAGACAAGCTATGCCTTTCAGGCCTAGCTTCTTTACTTTGGGAGTTATTGCTGGACGTTTAGCATGTTTTGAACTGCAGTCTGCTAGGGCCGAGAAAAGCACCGTAGGAGGTTCCAGGCATGTTCCCTCTTTCCAGGCAAAGGAAAAGGCTGAGAGCCAAAGTGACAGGGTCTGCTCGTGTGTCCTGTTAGGAGGTTTCAGACAAGCTATGCCTTTCAGGCCTAGCTTCTTTACTTTGGGAGTTATTGCTGGACGTTTAGCATGTTTTGAACTGCAGTCTGCTAGGGCCGAGAAAAGCACCGTAGGAGGTTCCAGGCATGTTCCCTCTTTCCAGGCAAAGGAAAAGGCTGAGAGCCAAAGCGACAGGGTCTGCTCGTGTGTCCTGTTAGGAGGTTTCAGACAAGCTATGCCTTTCAGGCCTAGCTTCTTTACTTTGGGAGTTATTGCTGGACGTTTAGCATGTTTTGAACTGCAGTCAGCTAGGGCCGAGAAAAGCACCGTAGGAGGTTCCAGGCATGTTCCCTCTTTCCAGGCAAAGGAAAAGGCTGAGAGCCAAAGTGACAGGGTCTGCTCGTGTGTCCTGTTAGGAGGTTTCAGACAAGCTATGCCTTTCAGGCCTAGCTTCTTTACTTTGGGAGTTATTGCTGGACGTTTAGCATGTTTTGAACTGCAGTCTGCTAGGGCCGAGAAAAGCACCGTAGGAGGTTCCAGGCATGTTCCCTCTTTCCAGGCAAAGGAAAAGGCTGAGAGCCAAAGTGATAGGGTCTGCTCGTGTGTCCTGTTAGGAGGTTTCAGACAAGCTATGCCTTTCAGGCCTAGCTTCTTTATTTTGGGAGTTATTGCTGGACGTTTAGCATGTTTTGAACTGCAGTCTGCTAGGGCCGAGAAAAGCACCGTAGGAGGTTCCAGGCATGTTCCCTCTTTCCAGGCAAAGGAAAAGGCTGAGAGCCAAAGTGACAGGGTCTGCTCGTGTGTCCTGTTAGGAGGTTTCAGACAAGCTATGCCTTTCAGGCCTAGCTTCTTTACTTTGGGAGTTATTGCTGGACGTTTAGCATGTTTTGAACTGCAGTCTGCTAGAGCCGAGAAAAGCACCGTAGGAGGTTCCAGGCATGTTCCCTCTTTCCAGGCAAAGGAAAAGGCTGAGAGCCAAAGTGACAGGGTCTGCTCGTGTGTCCTGTTAGGAGGTTTCAGACAAGCTATGCCTTTCAGGCCTAGCTTCTTTACTTTGGGAGTTATTGCTGGACGTTTAGCATGTTTTGAACTGCAGTCTGCTAGGGCCGAGAAAAGCACCGTAGGAGGTTCCAGGCATGTTCCCTCTTTCCAGGCAAAGGAAAAGGCTGAGAGCCAAAGCGACAGGGTCTGCTCGTGTGTCCTGTTAGGAGGTTTCAGACAAGCTATGCCTTTCAGGCCTAGCTTCTTTACTTTGGGAGTTATTGCTGGACGTTTAGCATGTTTTGAACTGCAGTCTGCTAGGGCCGAGAAAAGCACCGTAGGAGGTTCCAGGCATGTTCCCTCTTTCCAGGCAAAGGAAAAGGCTGAGAGCCAAAGCGACAGGGTCTGCTCGTGTGTCCTGTTAGGAGGTTTCAGACAAGCTATGCCTTTCAGGCCTAGCTTCTTTACTTTGGGAGTTATTGCTGGACGTTTAGCATGTTTTGAACTGCAGTCTGCTAGGGCCGAGAAAAGCACCGTAGGAGGTTCCAGGCATGTTCCCTCTTTCCAGGCAAAGGAAAAGGCTGAGAGCCAAAGCGACAGGGTCTGCTCGTGTGTCCTGTTAGGAGGTTTCAGACAAGCTATGCCTTTCAGGCCTAGCTTCTTTACTTTGGGAGTTATTGCTGGACGTTTAGCATGTTTTGAACTGCAGTCTGCTAGGGCCGAGAAAAGCACCGTAGGAGGTTCCAGGCATGTTCCCTCTTTCCAGGCAAAGGAAAAGGCTGAGAGCCAAAGCGACAGGGTCTGCTCGTGTGTCCTGTTAGGAGGTTTCAGACAAGCTATGCCTTTCAGGCCTAGCTTCTTTACTTTGGGAGTTATTGCTGGACGTTTAGCATGTTTTGAACTGCAGTCTGCTAGGGCCGAGAAAAGCACCGTAGGATGTTCCAGGCATGTTCCCTCTTTCCAGGCAAAGGAAAAGGCTGAGAGCCAAAGCGACAGGGTCTGCTCGTGTGTCCTGTTAGGAGGTTTCAGACAAGCTATGCCTTTCAGGCCTAGCTTCTTTACTTTGGGAGTTATTGCTGGACGTTTAGCATGTTTTGAACTGCAGTCTGCTAGGGCCGAGAAAAGCACCGTAGGAGGTTCCAGGCATGTTCCCTCTTTCCAGGCAAAGGAAAAGGCTGAGAGCCAAAGCGACAGGGTCTGCTCGTGTGTCCTGTTAGGAGGTTTCAGACAAGCTATGCCTTTCAGGCCTAGCTTCTTTACTTTGGGAGTTATTGCTGGACGTTTAGCATGTTTTGAACTGCAGTCTGCTAGGGCCGAGAAAAGCACCGTAGGAGGTTCCAGGCATGTTCCCTCTTTCCAGGCAAAGGAAAAGGCTGAGAGCCAAAGCGACAGGGTCTGCTCGTGTGTCCTGTTAGGAGGTTTCAGACAAGCTATGCCTTTCAGGCCTAGCTTCTTTACTTTGGGAGTTATTGCTGGACGTTTAGCATGTTTTGAACTGCAGTCTGCTAGGGCCGAGAAAAGCACCGTAGGAGGTTCCAGGCATGTTCCCTCTTTCCAGGCAAAGAAAAAGGCTGAGAGCCAAAGCGACAGGGTCTGCTCGTGTGTCCTGTTAGGAGGTTTCAGACAAGCTATGCCTTTCAGGCCTAGCTTCTTTACTTTGGGAGTTATTGCTGGACGTTTAGCATGTTTTGAACTGCAGTCAGCTAGGGCCGAGAAAAGCACCGTAGGAGGTTCCAGGCATGTTCCCTCTTTGCAAGCAAAAGAAAAATGCTGAGAGCCAAAGTGACAGGGTCTGCTCGTGTGTCCTGTTAGGAGGTTTCAGACAAGCTATGCCTTTCAGGCCTAGCTTCTTTACTTTGGGAGTTATTGCTGGACGTTTAGCATGTTTTGAACTGCAGTCTGCTAGGGCCGAGAAAAGCACCGTAGGAGGTTCCAGGCATGTTCCCTCTTTCCAGGCAAAGGAAAAGGCTGAGAGCCAAAGTGACAGGGTCTGCTCGTGTGTCCTGTTAGGAGGTTTCAGACAGGCTATGCCTTTCAGGCCTAGCTTCTTTACTTTGGGAGTTATTGCTGGACGTTTAGCATGTTTTGAACTGCAGTCTGCTAGGGCCGAGAAAAGCACCGTAGGAGGTTCCAGGCATGTTCCCTCTTTCCAGGCAAAGGAAAAGGCTGAGAGCCAAAGTGACAGGGTCTGCTCGTGTGTCCTGTTAGGAGGTTTCAGACAAGCTATGCCTTTCAGGCCTAGCTTCTTTACTTTGGGAGTTATTGCTGGACGTTTAGCATGTTTTGAACTGCAGTCTGCTAGGGCCGAGAAAAGCACCGTAGGAGGTTCCAGGCATGTTCCCTCTTTCCAGGCAAAGGAAAAGGCTGAGAGCCAAAGCGACAGGGTCTGCTCGTGTGTCCTGTTAGGAGGTTTCAGACAAGCTATGCCTTTCAGGCCTAGCTTCTTTACTTTGGGAGTTATTGCTGGACGTTTAGCATGTTTTGAACTGCAGTCTGCTAGGGCCGAGAAAAGCACCGTAGGAGGTTCCAGGCATGTTCCCTCTTTCCAGGCAAAGGAAAAGGCTGAGAGCCAAAGCGACAGGGTCTGCTCGTGTGTCCTGTTAGGAGGTTTCAGACAAGCTATGCCTTTCAGGCCTAGCTTCTTTACTTTGGGAGTTATTGCTGGACGTTTAGCATGTTTTGAACTGCAGTCTGCTAGGGCCGAGAAAAGCACCGTAGGAGGTTCCAGGCATGTTCCCTCTTTCCAGGCAAAGGAAAAGGCTGAGAGCCAAAGCGACAGGGTCTGCTCGTGTGTCCTGTTAGGAGGTTTCAGACAAGCTATGCCTTTCAGGCCTAGCTTCTTTACTTTGGGAGTTATTGCTGGACGTTTAGCATGTTTTGAACTGCAGTCTGCTAGGGCCGAGAAAAGCACCGTAGGAGGTTCCAGGCATGTTCCCTCTTTCCAGGCAAAGGAAAAGGCTGAGAGCCAAAGCGACAGGGTCTGCTCGTGTGTCCTGTTAGGAGGTTTCAGACAAGCTATGCCTTTCAGGCCTAGCTTCTTTACTTTGGGAGTTATTGCTGGACGTTTAGCATGTTTTGAACTGCAGTCTGCTAGGGCCGAGAAAAGCACCGTAGGAGGTTCCAGGCATGTTCCCTCTTTCCAGGCAAAGAAAAAGGCTGAGAGCCAAAGCGACAGGGTCTGCTCGTGTGTCCTGTTAGGAGGTTTCAGACAAGCTATGCCTTTCAGGCCTAGCTTCTTTACTTTGGGAGTTATTGCTGGACGTTTAGCATGTTTTGAACTGCAGTCAGCTAGGGCCGAGAAAAGCACCGTAGGAGGTTCCAGGCATGTTCCCTCTTTGCAAGCAAAAGAAAAAGGCTGAGAGCCAAAGTGACAGGGTCTGCTCGTGTGTCCTGTTAGGAGGTTTCAGACAAGCTATGCCTTTCAGGCCTAGCTTCTTTACTTTGGGAGTTATTGCTGGACGTTTAGCATGTTTTGAACTGCAGTCTGCTAGGGCCGAGAAAAGCACCGTAGGAGGTTCCAGGCATGTTCCCTCTTTCCAGGCAAAGGAAAAGGCTGAGAGCCAAAGTGACAGGGTCTGCTCGTGTGTCCTGTTAGGAGGTTTCAGACAAGCTATGCCTTTCAGGCCTAGCTTCTTTACTTTGGGAGTTATTGCTGGACGTTTAGCATGTTTTGAACTGCAGTCTGCTAGGGCCGAGAAAAGCACCGTAGGAGGTTCCAGGCATGTTCCCTCTTTCCAGGCAAAGGAAAAGGCTGAGAGCCAAAGTGACAGGGTCTGCTCGTGTGTCCTGTTAGGAGGTTTCAGACAAGCTATGCCTTTCAGGCCTAGCTTCTTTACTTTGGGAGTTATTGCTGGACGTTTAGCATGTTTTGAACTGCAGTCTGCTAGGGCCGAGAAAAGCACCGTAGGAGGTTCCAGGCATGTTCCCTCTTTCCAGGCAAAGGAAAAGGCTGAGAGCCAAAGTGACAGGGTCTGCTCGTGTGTCCTGTTAGGAGGTTTCAGACAAGCTATGCCTTTCAGGCCTAGCTTCTTTACTTTGGGAGTTATTGCTGGACGTTTAGCATGTTTTGAACTGCAGTCTGCTAGGGCCGAGAAAAGCACCGTAGGAGGTTCCAGGCATGTTCCCTCTTTCCAGGCAAAGGAAAAGGCTGAGAGCCAAAGCGACAGGGTCTGCTCGTGTGTCCTGTTAGGAGGTTTCAGACAAGCTATGCCTTTCAGGCCTAGCTTCTTTACTTTGGGAGTTATTGCTGGACGTTTAGCATGTTTTGAACTGCAGTCTGCTAGGGCCGAGAAAAGCACCGTAGGAGGTTCCAGGCATGTTCCCTCTTTCCAGGCAAAGGAAAAGGCTGAGAGCCAAAGCGACAGGGTCTGCTCGTGTGTCCTGTTAGGAGGTTTCAGACAAGCTATGCCTTTCAGGCCTAGCTTCTTTACTTTGGGAGTTATTGCTGGACGTTTAGCATGTTTTGAACTGCAGTCTGCTAGGGCCGAGAAAAGCACCGTAGGAGGTTCCAGGCATGTTCCCTCTTTCCAGGCAAAGGAAAAGGCTGAGAGCCAAAGCGACAGGGTCTGCTCGTGTGTCCTGTTAGGAGGTTTCAGACAAGCTATGCCTTTCAGGCCTAGCTTCTTTACTTTGGGAGTTATTGCTGGACGTTTAGCATGTTTTGAACTGCAGTCTGCTAGGGCCGAGAAAAGCACCGTAGGAGGTTCCAGGCATGTTCCCTCTTTCCAGGCAAAGGAAAAGGCTGAGAGCCAAAGCGACAGGGTCTGCTCGTGTGTCCTGTTAGGAGGTTTCAGACAAGCTATGCCTTTCAGGCCTAGCTTCTTTACTTTGGGAGTTATTGCTGGACGTTTAGCATGTTTTGAACTGCAGTCTGCTAGGGCCGAGAAAAGCACCGTAGGAGGTTCCAGGCATGTTCCCTCTTTCCAGGCAAAGGAAAAGGCTGAGAGCCAAAGCGACAGGGTCTGCTCGTGTGTCCTGTTAGGAGGTTTCAGACAAGCTATGCCTTTCAGGCCTAGCTTCTTTACTTTGGGAGTTATTGCTGGACGTTTAGCATGTTTTGAACTGCAGTCTGCTAGGGCCGAGAAAAGCACCGTAGGAGGTTCCAGGCATGTTCCCTCTTTCCAGGCAAAGAAAAAGGCTGAGAGCCAAAGCGACAGGGTCTGCTCGTGTGTCCTGTTAGGAGGTTTCAGACAAGCTATGCCTTTCAGGCCTAGCTTCTTTACTTTGGGAGTTATTGCTGGACGTTTAGCATGTTTTGAACTGCAGTCAGCTAGGGCCGAGAAAAGCACCGTAGGAGGTTCCAGGCATGTTCCCTCTTTGCAAGCAAAAGAAAAATGCTGAGAGCCAAAGTGACAGGGTCTGCTCGTGTGTCCTGTTAGGAGGTTTCAGACAAGCTATGCCTTTCAGGCCTAGCTTCTTTACTTTGGGAGTTATTGCTGGACGTTTAGCATGTTTTGAACTGCAGTCTGCTAGGGCCGAGAAAAGCACCGTAGGAGGTTCCAGGCATGTTCCCTCTTTCCAGGCAAAGGAAAAGGCTGAGAGCCAAAGTGACAGGGTCTGCTCGTGTGTCCTGTTAGGAGGTTTCAGACAGGCTATGCCTTTCAGGCCTAGCTTCTTTACTTTGGGAGTTATTGCTGGACGTTTAGCATGTTTTGAACTGCAGTCTGCTAGGGCCGAGAAAAGCACCGTAGGAGGTTCCAGGCATGTTCCCTCTTTCCAGGCAAAGGAAAAGGCTGAGAGCCAAAGTGACAGGGTCTGCTCGTGTGTCCTGTTAGGAGGTTTCAGACAAGCTATGCCTTTCAGGCCTAGCTTCTTTACTTTGGGAGTTATTGCTGGACGTTTAGCATGTTTTGAACTGCAGTCTGCTAGGGCCGAGAAAAGCACCGTAGGAGGTTCCAGGCATGTTCCCTCTTTCCAGGCAAAGGAAAAGGCTGAGAGCCAAAGCGACAGGGTCTGCTCGTGTGTCCTGTTAGGAGGTTTCAGACAAGCTATGCCTTTCAGGCCTAGCTTCTTTACTTTGGGAGTTATTGCTGGACGTTTAGCATGTTTTGAACTGCAGTCTGCTAGGGCCGAGAAAAGCACCGTAGGAGGTTCCAGGCATGTTCCCTCTTTCCAGGCAAAGGAAAAGGCTGAGAGCCAAAGCGACAGGGTCTGCTCGTGTGTCCTGTTAGGAGGTTTCAGACAAGCTATGCCTTTCAGGCCTAGCTTCTTTACTTTGGGAGTTATTGCTGGACGTTTAGCATGTTTTTGAACTGCAGTCTGCTAGGGCGAGAAAAGCACCGTAGGAGGTTCCAGGCATGTTCCCTCTTTCCAGGCAAAGGAAAAGGCTGAGAGCCAAAGCGACAGGGTCTGCTCGTGTGTCCTGTTAGGAGGTTTCAGACAAGCTATGCCTTTCAGGCCTAGCTTCTTTACTTTGGGAGTTATTGCTGGACGTTTAGCATGTTTTGAACTGCAGTCTGCTAGGGCCGAGAAAAGCACCGTAGGAGGTTCCAGGCATGTTCCCTCTTTCCAGGCAAAGGAAAAGGCTGAGAGCCAAAGCGACAGGGTCTGCTCGTGTGTCCTGTTAGGAGGTTTCAGACAAGCTATGCCTTTCAGGCCTAGCTTCTTTACTTTGGGAGTTATTGCTGGACGTTTAGCATGTTTTGAACTGCAGTCTGCTAGGGCCGAGAAAAGCACCGTAGGAGGTTCCAGGCATGTTCCCTCTTTCCAGGCAAAGAAAAGGCTGAGAGCCAAAGCGACAGGGTCTGCTCGTGTGTCCTGTTAGGAGGTTTCAGACAAGCTATGCCTTGCAGGGCCTAGCTTCTTTACTTTGGGAGTTATTGCTGGACGTTTAGCATGTTTTGAACTGCAGTCTGCTAGGGCCGAGAAAAGCACCGTAGGAGGTTCCAGGCATGTTCCCTCTTTCCAGGCAAAGGAAAAGGCTGAGAGCCAAAGTGACAGGGTCTGCTCGTGTGTCCTGTTAGGAGGTTTCAGACAAGCTATGCCTTTCAGGCCTAGCTTCTTTACTTTGGGAGTTATTGCTGGACGTTTAGCATGTTTTGAACTGCAGTCTGCTAGGGCCGAGAAAAGCACCGTAGGAGGTTCCAGGCATGTTCCCTCTTTCCAGGCAAAGGAAAAGGCTGAGAGCCAAAGCGACAGGGTCTGCTCGTGTGTCCTGTTAGGAGGTTTCAGACAAGCTATGCCTTTCAGGCCTAGCTTCTTTACGTTGGGAGTTATTGCTGGACGTTTAGCATGTTTTGAACTGCAGTCTGCTAGGGCCGAGAAAAGCACCGTAGGAGGTTCCAGGCATGTTCCCTCTTTCCAGGCAAAGGAAAAGGCTGAGAGCCAAAGCGACAGGGTCTGCTCGTGTGTCCTGTTAGGAGGTTTCAGACAAGCTATGCCTTTCAGGCCTAGCTTCTTTACTTTGGGAGTTATTGCTGGACGTTTAGCATGTTTTGAACTGCAGTCTGCTAGGGCCGAGAAAAAGCAACCGTAGGAGGTTCCAGGCATGTTCCCTCTTTCCAGGCAAAGGAAAAGGCTGAGAGCCAAAGCGACAGGGTCTGCTCGTGTGTCCTGTTAGGAGGTTTCAGACAAGCTATGCCTTTCAGGCCTAGCTTCTTTACTTTGGGGAGTTATTGCTGGACGTTTAGCATGTTTTGAACTGCAGTCTGCTAGGGCCGAGAAAAGCACCGTAGGAGGTTCCAGGCATGTTCCCTCTTTCCAGGCAAAGGAAAAGGCTGAGAGCCAAAGCGACAGGGTCTGCTCGTGTGTCCTGTTAGGAGGTTTCAGACAAGCTATGCCTTTCAGGCCTAGCTTCTTTACTTTGGGAGTTATTGCTGGACGTTTAGCATGTTTTGAACTGCAGTCTGCTAGGGCCGAGAAAAGCACCGTAGGATGTTCCAGGCATGTTCCCTCTTTCCAGGCAAACGAAAAGGCTGAGAGCCAAAGCGACAGGTCTGCTCGTGTGTCCTGTTAGGAGGTTTCAGACAAGCTATGCCTTTCAGGCCTAGCTTCTTTACTTTGGGAGTTATTGCTGGACGTTTAAGCATGTTTTGAACTGCAGTCTGCTAGGGCCGAGAAAAGCACCGTAGGAGGTTCCAGGCATGTTCCCTCTTTCCAGGCAAAGGAAAAGGCTGAGAGCCAAAGCGACAGGGTCTGCTCGTGTGTCCTGTTAGGAGGTTTCAGACAAGCTATGCCTTTCAGGCCTAGCTTCTTTACTTTGGGAGTTATTGCTGGACGTTTAGCATGTTTTGAACTGCAGTCTGCTAGGGCCGAGAAAAGCACCGTAGGAGGTTCCAGGCATGTTCCCTCTTTCCAGGCAAAGGATAAGGCTGAGAGCCAAAGCGACAGGGTCTGCTCGTGTGTCCTGTTAGGAGGTTTCAGACAAGCTATGCCTTTCAGGCCCTAGCTTCTTTACTTTGGGAGTTATTGCTGGACGTTTAGCATGTTTTGAACTGCAGTCTGCTAGGGCCGAGAAAAGCACCGTAGGAGGTTCCAGGCATGTTCCCTCTTTCCAGGCAAAGGAAAAGGCTGAGAGCCAAAGTGACAGGGTCTGCTCGTGTGTCCCTGTTAGGAGGTTTCAGACAAGCTATGCCTTTCAGGCCTCGCTTCTTTACTTTGGGAGTTATTGCTGGACGTTTAGCATGTTTTGAACTGCAGTCCTGCTAGGGCCGAGAAAAGCACCGTAGGAGGTTCCAGGCATGTTCCCTCTTTCCAGGCAAGGAAAAGGCTGAGAGCCAAAGTGACAGGGGTCTGCTCGTGTGTCCTGTTAGAGGTTTCAGACAAGCTATGCCTTTCAGGCCTAGCTTCTTTACTTTGGGAGTTATTGCTGGACGTTTAGCATGTTTTGAACTGCAGTCTGCTAGGGCCGAGAAAAGCACCGTAGGAGGTTCCAGGCATGTTCCCTCTTTCAGGCAAAGGAAAAGGCTGAGAGCCAAAGCGACAGGGTCTGCTCGTGTGTCCTGTTAGGAGGTTTCAGACAAGCTATGCCTTTCAGGCCTAGCTTCTTTACTTTGGGAGTTATTGCTGGACGTTTAGCATGTTTTGAACTGCAGTCTGCTAGGGCCGAGAAAAGCACCGTAGGAGGTTCCAGGCATGTTCCCTCTTTCCAGGCAAAGGAAAAGGCTGAGAGGCCAAAGCGACAGGGTCTGCTCGTGTGTCCTGTTAGGAGTTTCAGACAAGCTATGCCTTTCAGGCCTAGCTTCTTTACTTTGGGAGTTATTGCTGGACGTTTAGCATGTTTTGAACTGCAGTCTGCTAGGGCCGAGAAAAGCACCGTAGGAGGTTCCAGGCATGTTCCCTCTTTCCAGGCAAGCAAAAGAAAAAGGCTGAGAGCCAAAGTGACAGGGTCTGCTCGTGTGTCCCTGTTAGGAGGTTTCAGACAAGCTATGCCTTTCAGGCCTAGCTTCTTTACTTTGGGAGTTATTGCTGGACGTTTAGCATGTTTTGAACTGCAGTCTGCTAGGGCCGAGAAAAGCACCGTAGGAGGTTCCAGGCATGTTCCCTCTTCCAGGCAAAGGAAAAGGCTGAGAGCCAAAGTGACAGGGTCTGCTCGTGTGTCCTGTTAGGAGGTTTCAGACAAGCTATGCCTTTCAGGCCTAGCTTCTTTACTTTGGGAGTTATTGCTGGACGTTTAGCATGTTTTGAACTGCAGTCTGCTAGGGCCGAGAAAAGCACCGTAGGAGGTTCCAGGCATGTTCCCTCTTTCCAGGCAAGCAAAAGAAAAAGGCTGAGAGCCAAAGTGACCAGGGTCTGCTCGTGTGTCCTGTTAGGAGGTTTCAGACAAGCTATGCCTTTCAGGCCTAGCTTCTTTACTTTGGGAGTTATTGCTGGACGTTTAGCATGTTTTGAACTGCAGTCTGCTAGGGCCGAGAAAAGCACCGTAGGAGGTTCCAGGCATGTTCCCTCTTTCCAGGCAAAGGAAAAGGCTGAGAGCCAAAGCGACAGGGTCTGCTCGTGTGTCCTGTTAGGAGGTTTCAGACAAGCTATGCCTTTCAGGCCTAGCTTCTTTACTTTGGGAGTTATTGCTGGACGTTTAGCATGTTTTGAACTGCAGTCTGCTAGGGCCGAGAAAAGCACCGTAGGAGGTTCCAGGCATGTTTCCCTCTTTCCAGGCAAGCAAAAGAAAAAGGCTGAGAGCCAAAGTGACAGGGTCTGCTCGTGTGTCCTGTTAGGAGGTTTCAGACAAGCTATGCCTTTCAGGCCTAGCTTCTTTACTTTGGGAGTTATTGCTGACGTTTAGCATGTTTTGAACTGCAGTCTGCTAGGGCCGAGAAAAGCACCGTAGGAGGTTCCAGGCATGTTCCCTCTTTCCAGGCAAAGGAAAAGGCTGAGAGCCAAAGTGACAGGGTCTGCTCGTGTGTCCTGTTAGGAGGTTTCAGACAAGCTATGCCTTTCAGGCCTAGCTTCTTTACTTTGGGAGTTATTGCTGGACGTTTAGCATGTTTTGAACTGCAGTCTGCTAGGGCCGAGAAAAGCACCGTAGGAGGTTCCAGGCATGTTCCCTCTTTGCAAGCAAAAGAAAAAGGCTGAGAGCCAAAGTGACAGGGTCTGCTCGTGTGTCCTGTTAGGAGGTTTCAGACAAGCTATGCCTTTCAGGCCTAGCTTCTTTACTTTGGGGAGTTATTGCTGGACGTTTAGCATGTTTTGAACTGCAGTCTGCTAGGGCCGAGAAAAGCACCGTAGGAGGTTCCAGGCATGTTCCCTCTTTCCAGGCAAAGGAAAAGGCTGAGAGCCAAAGTGACAGGGTCTGCTCGTGTGTCCTGTTAGGAGGTTTCAGACAAGCTATGCCTTTCAGGCCTAGCTTCTTTACTTTGGGAGTTATTGCTGGACGTTTAGCATGTTTTGAACTGCAGTCTGCTAGGGCCGAGAAAAGCACCGTAGGAGGTTCCAGGCATGTTCCCTCTTTCCAGGCAAAGGAAAAGGCTGAGAGCCAAAGTGACAGGGTCTGCTCGTGGTGTCCTGTTAGGAGGTTTCAGACAAGCTATGCCTTTCAGGCCTAGCTTCTTTACTTTGGGGAGTTATTGCTGGACGTTTAGCATTGTTTTGAACTGCAGTCTGCTAGGGCCGAGAAAAGCACCGTAGGAGGTTCCAGGCATGTTCCCTCTTTCCAGGCAAAGGAAAAGGCTGAGAGCCAAAGTGACAGGGTCTGCTCGTGTGTCCTGTTAGGAGGTTTCAGACAAGCTATGCCTTTCAGGCCTCGCTTCTTTACTTTGGGAGTTATTGCTGGACGTTTAGCATGTTTTGAACTGCAGTCTGCTAGGGCCGAGAAAAGCACCGTAGGAGGTTCCAGGCATGTTCCCTCTTTCCAGGCAAAGGAAAAGGCTGAGAGCCAAAGTGACAGGGTCTGCTTCGTGTGTCCTGTTAGGAGGTTTCAGACAAGCTATGCCTTTCAGGCCTAGCTTCTTTACTTTGGGAGTTATTGCTGGACGTTTAGCATGTTTTGAACTGCAGTCTGCTAGGGCCGAGAAAAGCACCGTAGGAGGTTCCAGGCATGTTCCCTCTTTCCAGGCAAAGGAAAAGGCTGAGAGCCAAAGTGACAGGGTCTGCTCGTGTGTCCTGTTAGGAGGTTTCAGACAAGCTATGCCTTTCAGGCCTAGCTTCTTTACTTTGGGAGTTATTGCTGGGACGTTTAGCATGTTTTGAACTGCAGTCTGCTAGGGCCGAGAAAAGCACCGTAGGAGGTTCCAGGCATGTTCCCTCTTTCCAGGCAAAGGAAAAGGCTGAGAGCCAAAGTGACAGGGTCTGCTCGTGTGTCCTGTTAGGAGGTTTCAGACAAGCTATGCCTTCAGGCCTAGCTTCTTTACTTTGGGAGTTATTGCTGGACGTTTAGCATGTTTTGAACTGCAGTCTGCTAGGGCCGAGAAAAGCACCGTAGGAGGTTCCAGGCATGTTCCCTCTTTCCAGGCAAAGGAAAAGGCTGAGAGCCAAAGTGATAGGGTCTGCTCGTGTGTCCTGTTAGGAGGTTTCAGACAAGCTATGCCTTTCAGGCCTAGCTTCTTTACTTTGGGAGTTATTGCTGGACGTTTAGCATGTTTTGAACTGCAGTCTGCTAGGGCCGAGAAAAGCACCGTAGGAGGTTCCAGGCATGTTCCCTCTTTCCAGGCAAAGGGAAAAGGCTGAGAGCCAAAGTGACAGGGTCTGCTCGTGTGTCCTGTTAGGAGGTTTCAGACAAGCTATGCCTTTCAGGCCTAGCTTCTTTACTTTGGGAGTTATTGCTGGACATTTAGCATGTTTTGAACTGCAGTCTGCTAGGGCCGAGAAAAGCACCGTAGAGGTTCCAGGCATGTTCCCTCTTTCCAGGCAAAGGAAAAGGCTGAGAGCCAAAGTGACAGGGTCTGCTCGTGTGTCCTGTTAGGAGGTTTCAGACAAGCTATGCCTTTCAGGCCTAGCTTCTTTACTTTGGGAGTTATTGCTGGACGTTTAGCATGTTTTGAACTGCAGTCTGCTAGGGCCGAGAAAAGCACCGTAGGAGGTTCCAGGCATGTTCCCTCTTTCCAGGCAAAGGAAAAGGCAGAGAGCCAAAGCGACAGGGTCTGCTCGTGTGTCCTGTT